>JAULCB010217160.1:1478-13821 GCA_032358575.1 Dendronotus rufus
ATCATAAGGGTGTGGAATAAAATCATGACAGAATTGAAACTGCAAGTCATAGAATATGAATAGCAATAGGGATGATCAAAGTCATTCATATGTTTGTATGAATAGGAAATGCATTGATATTACTTTTAACTCTTTATAGACATTTTGATACCAGTCCATAATTCAAATCGGACTTCTCCCCATAAGACTTGGGTAAAGGAGAAATGTTTTCTTTTCCTCACAGATTGGAACAACCTACAAAGTGGGCATCATGTATTGTAGGGCTGGGCAGTCATCAGAGGAAGAGATGTACAACAATGGTGAGTGGTGCTATGTCTCAACACTAACGTAAGAGATAAAGTAGCCAGTTAGGTATTTTGAGCTGCCATTGCTTATGAGAGTACACTTTGTTTCAAAATACAGGCTCTTCTGTATTACTTTTGCCCAATGAATTTGAAATAAAAACTATCTAGCTGTTTTATATTTCATAAAATCTTTTTATTCAATCTTTGACAATTTTTGCTTTATGCGTATCTTTTGTTTCAAAGCATTTTTACCAATACCAAGCCAAAAGTCTACTTTATTTTTTTATTTTCCTCTAATTTAATATCAGAAACAACTGGACCCGCCTTGGAAGAATTTTTAGATCTTGTCACCTCCAAAGTGAGGTTGAAAGGGTTTGAAAACTATCGCGGTGGTTTGGATTGTAAAAGTAAGTTTTTGTTGTCCCATTTATTACATATATTATTAGTGTCTAGACTTTTGTATCTATTCGTATCTCTATCCATTTAAGCTCCAGGTTGTGATAATCTAAAACAAATCATGTGTTTTTCTAGTTGACAGTCCCATTGAACATGGATATTTGGTCATTTGGCTGATAATTTTTCAGATGTCTGGACTATTTCTATTTTGTCTGTCCTATCAAATTATCAAGCAGTTATCATAAGCGTTCACTTTTACTGAAAATTGTGTGTTGTTTTATCGGGAAACTGATGAGCATTGATAACATTTATTTTATTACCCTGGGATTATTAGACATTGCTTCTATGTAGTGCTATCCAGGTTATATTGTACGAAAGACATGAAAACAAAGATGTCAGTTTTTCTTGTTGCTGTTGCTAACTTGGTTCAATCCCTGATAACTGTCCTTTGGGTACTCTGCAATTTATTCTTGTAATACAATTTTTTTATTTGCGTCTTTTTCCTCCAGCTGACACAACAGGCACTCACTCCTACTATACAACCTTCAACAACAATGAGGTCATGTTTCACGTTTCCACCATGCTTCCCTTCACTCCCAGCAATAAACAACAGGTGAGTGGCAAGACCTGCGACAGGCCCTGGTCGAGTTCTCTAATGTAATGGGGGTTGACTGGACATATACAAGATTTTATTTTGATATCAACATCATGAAAGAATATTGGATTTAACATCATTCATTTCAGGTTGGAGACCCTTTTAAGTGTAAATCAGAACTTGATGGACATAACGTTGGCTTTATTACATCTCTTACATCAGCTATTGGAGAAATATTTTTGTTAAAAGATATTCAATTCAATGAAAATAGAGAGTGATAGTTATCTTTATTGATTAACTTTTCTTTTGTGATCTAATTTTGCAGCTGTTGCGAAAGCGTCACATTGGCAATGACATAGTGACAGTCGTATTCCAAGAACCCGGAGCTCATCCTTTCACCCCCCAGACAGTTCGATCACAGTTCCAACATGTTTTCATCGTGGTGCGAGTGAGCAACCCCAACACTGACAGCACCAGATACAGGTGGGGCGACCAACAGTTTGGACCATTTGGCTTTCTTAGTCAATCAATTAGTTGGAGGAATTTCCAAATGCATGGATTTTTGATTTTTGAGGGGAAATCGTCACAAATTTCTTCGTTTCATTAAATCCTTGAGATGATGTATTCACCCGAGTTATTGTTGGTGGTTGGTTTCACATTGTTTTCTTTATCTGAAACAACTCTTGAAGACCTTTTTGATTTCTCCATCTTGCAGTGTTGCCATCACAAGGTCTAAAGATGTTCCTCCATTTGGTCCCCCCATCCCTGAAAACTGTAACTTCAAGAAATCTCCGGATTTTGTGGATTTCCTTCTCGCAAAAAGTAAGTACAGTTCTTTGCTTTATTTACATTTGTATCAAGTTTTGGGTGTGTGTACTAGTTTATTTTCTTTCTCTTTGGAGAAGAGAGGGATTAAATTGTGTTTAGAATTGTTTGTTTACATATCTATTGATTTATTCTATTGTTTATTGATTTTCTTTTGTAGATCTTGGTCTGTTTATCTTGAAATGTGCCTTATCAATTCTATTGGCACTTGGTTTTGATGAACATTCGTCTTCCTTTTCTCCAGTCATCAATTCAGAGAATGCAGCCCATAAAAGTGAAAAGTTTAGAACAATGGCCATTCGAACACGCCAGGAATACCTCAAGGACCTGGCCACCAACTACATCACCAGCACGCCCATCGACTCCTCATCCAAACTCAGTAAGAAAGACTCCATTTGGACCGCGTCCTTGGGATTTTTTTTCATTTCTTTGTATTTGTTTGTGAAGCGTCATGTTTCTCTCAAGTTGTATATATACATCCTTCATTTTGCTTTTAACAAGTGAATTGAGGACATCATTGGTGGGTTCTATGTCTATGTCTGGATCTTATCTTTTAGCTCTCAATTATCATTCTACTTGATTCCAGCAGTGTAATGACCCAGAATGTATCAATGTGCTCTTTTGCATGAAACCAACTCCATTTCAAAATGTTCTAATAGACAATAGTATTTGTGATGGAGGAGCAATTTTAGTCATTAAGGTCAAGTGTGTATTTTATATCTCTCATTTTGTGTACAATTTGTTTCTAGTCCTTGTTTATTTATAGACCAAATTATGGATAGAAGATTTAACTTATACTACTTAACAAGACTTTGTGATTAGATTTGATTTATTGTATGGTTTGCATTTTTCATCTATTAAAAAAAAAAATTCTTCTTAAAATTGTAACAGTTGTCATGGTTACCTCAAACATAAACTCTTATAGATAAAGCAGATTGAATTTAAAAAAATCGAATCACATCTTGTTACTAACGGTCTATTTGAGTAATCTTCTTCTCGACAAATTTTAAAGATGTGGGAGGATTGATAAGGGAGGAGTTGAGTAGGCTTCTCACCACACAAACAAACCAAACTATATCAAAGCCTGTGTTTTATATTCCTTTGTCCAGACCCCATGGGAGACAGTGGTTGTTGGGGAACTCCTCTTCTTCATTGTACTTGTTGTTGACATTTTGTTTCTTCCTGAATTGTTATACATTTATTTTTGCCAGTTAGGTTTATCCATTCTGGTGTTCGCAATTCTGTTTATATATTATTTGCTTACAAAATCTGCTACTCTATCCAGTTCTATTTCATTTTTATTAGTAAGCGATCTTTTCTAGTTGGTCATTTCTTTTTATTTTCATTGTTCGTTTGGGTTTGATTGTTTATTTTACGTGCCGTTTGGAATCTGTTGAAAGTGTATAGACAATCTTTATCGTACAATATTTGACTTTGATCTGATTGTTCCAATAGATAATAATTGTTACAGATTGCTTTTGGTTGTCCACTTGATAGAATAGGATTTTTATAATGCTTATTTGTATTTATGTGACTTATTTATTTGTACCATTAGTATAGCATTGCAGATACTGCACGATAAAACACAATACATTTCAAAAGTGGAAAAGATGCACTTATCTTTGATAAAAGTTATTTCTGACATTCTTCATATGAAATATGCGTGAGATGATCAATTTTGACAGAAGTGAATGTTATTTCTTTTCAAGTAATATCTTTTCAGTATGGTAAAACTTTCTTTTTGAAACTACTCGCATTAGAAAAACTTTTCCGTTAGATTCAACTATTTTGATGTATTAGATCTGTCAATGATGTTCCCCTTGTCACTTCAACATTCAGCGTTAAGTTCAAGTACCTGATACTCTCTTAACTCGTCTACACTAATGAAAAACTTTTTTTACCCTCCTTTTTTTTCTCCACAGG
Organism: Dendronotus rufus; assembly: GCA_032358575.1. NCBI lineage: Eukaryota > Metazoa > Mollusca > Gastropoda > Nudibranchia > Dendronotidae > Dendronotus > Dendronotus rufus. The sequence goes on from JAULCB010217160.1 coordinate 5,502, forward strand.
CAAGTTTGGTTTGGGCAGTGGCCGTAAGAAGGAGAAACAAAAACAGAAGGTGGTGCCGGACATGTTTGCGAAGGGTGCAGTGGTGTGGGAGGTGCAGGTGGAGGACATGGGCACGGCCTCCCAGGTGGAGTGTCTGCTGGCGGTGGCTGCCGACACCATCGTCCTGTTGGAGCAGGCGAGCAAGGACGTCATCTTCACCATCCCCTGCAGCACCCTCATTGGATGGACACCCCAGCCCAGCAGGTACACACACACATACACGCCCTTTACACCAATCCTACCCAACCTTACACACACACACACACCCTTTACACCAACCCAACCCTACCAGTGGTGGATATGTCTTTTTTAATTATATAAATAGTTTAACAGTGTCTTGAGTATTGAGGTAATCAGCCCCTTGATGTCTGGTACTTTTGTCATCGATAACAATTTGTTTTCTTATTATGAAATCTTTCATTCTTCTGAATTGTCTGCATATCAATGATAGAAGAAAGGAAAGTCACTTTCTCCTCCTCCCACCCCTCCCTTCCCCTGATAGTATCGCGGCTCTCTATGATATTCTTATCATCATCATTTCTTATGCTTTCCTTTTTACGAAATCTTTGTTCCCCAGTATCCGTTTGTACTTTGGTGCTGGGGAATGTTTACTGATGCGTCCGTGTTCAGGAGATGTGGAGGAAATGCATGAAATCATCACTAGGCTGCAAGCTGTGACCAACGGTATCGAGGTAAGCCACATGAAATTTGTGGAGCCCAGTGAGGCATCTAAGCAACCTCTTTACACTGTAAACAATTAAATGAATCTAGAGTTTTTCAAATCACAACGTTACTTTGGACGTAATATTTTTCTGTATAGATATTTTTTTTGTTCTTCATATTCCGTTATCAAATGTTGAACCTTTTTTACCATCTGCTGTAAGGAACTTCTAAATGAATGTTATCGACGGTGAAAGTCGCTAACCGTGTAAGTCCAATTTGATCGTTTCGAGAAAAGCAAAAAAAAAGTTTCCTGCGCTGCCCCGTGACATACACGGATTGCGCCAATGAAGTCATTGGATTGCGCTGTCAAAAATATGTTCCAATGGTGTTACACAGATTGCGGATATGACTGTTTGAAACCTTTCTATTGGTTGTAGAGACAAGGTCGAATTATAAGGCTATGAATAACAGTTCTAGTATGCGAACAAGCAAAAAACCCAACAATGTTTCTATTTTTTAGAGTTACACAGTTAGCGACTTTCACCGTCGTTATGTAGGTTAGGAGTGAAATAATATTTTGAAGAGTGTATAGTTGCGTTGACTGTATTTGTCGAGTCCCTAGAAGTCTGTAATAAAACATTATATTTCCCTCCAAGGATTAATAAAGTACATCTGTTCTCAGCTTATTTCAATTGCCTGTTTTAGTATCTTCATAGCCTTGAATTAGTTTTAAATGTTTATCTAACAAGATGACTGTTGTTTATCCCCCCCCCCCCCCTCTCCCTGTCCCTCTCCGTCTCCCACCACCACCCAGACCACCAAGATGGTCCTCAAGCGTAACGGCCTCGGCCAGCTCGGCTTCCACATCCAGTCGGAGGGCATCATCACCGACGTCGAGAAGTACGGCTATGCCTGGGAGGCGGGTCTGAGGAAAGGAAGCCGATTGGTGGAGATCTGTAAGGTGGCCACCACCACTCTGTCGCACGACCAGATTGTGGATCTACTCCGGACGTCAGCCGTGGTCAAAGTGGTCGTGGTCCCGCCAATGGACGACGGATCGCCCAGGTAAGCTTTCGCTGATTCTTCTTCTTCTTCTCCTCTCGTTTACTTTTTACACGACTATACAAGACCTGGGTCTAGTTAATAACCCCGCTGTCTTCTTCAGCTCGTGTAATGGCCCGTGCAGTTTGGTGTTCAGGTCTGCACCAATAGGCCAGTACTTGGATTCTATAACGGTTATTTTCCATTCAACCAACCCCCATCCTCCAACCTCAAATTTTTTACTTTTCCCTGAAATGAAATTATTTTCCTAAACTGTGGTAATGGTTTCTGATTCATGTTTTTTTTTAATTTAAATAATTTTCTTTTCATTGGTAGGTGGTAGCATGGTATAACAATCTTTTATCTATTTATTATCAATTTTGTGAGTCATTAGTGCGGTAGAAGCAAGCAAGTAATGTATATCAAAGATGTTTGTTGTGTCAATTAGATTTTGCTGGAATTGAGCCTAAGTTATTGAAATTATACAAATGCATATATCACCATACTTCCTTGTAGTAACCAAGTAGTAGGACTTGGTCTGTCTATCTAGTGCTGCTGGTGTGTCATTCCTGTACTGTAGCCAAATTAAAGAAGCTGCTTCGGGTTTAGGATGTTTGCCTTTTCTAAATGAAGTCGATGAATCCTATTGTTTTCACATTCAATTTTATTTGTTACAAGACTCACCAGTAAATGATAATAATGATTATACATAGTATTTTATAACAATTACACGTGACACGGCTAGATAATGATCAATATACTTTATTATAGCACAAATTGATATTTCGGATTATTAAATTACAATTACCTAGTACAACATTGAATGGAACAAATTCAGGACAGAATTGCAAGTCATACAATTGATACGGGGGTTTTGTTACTCACTCATCTTCATATATTCTTACGAATAGAAACATACTTGAGTTTTTTCTTTGAATTATTGATATTGGCATATCGTTCCCATATATCATGGACATCTTTAATTAATCGTTTTTCTGGATGGTATTTAGGGAAATATTTTAAATGCTTCCAAACTCTAAAGAAATGAATTTTTTCTTATTTTTTCTCCCCTTTTGCATATGCTGACTGATGATGTATCTATGCGTGACCTGCAAAAATATTATTTGAATTTCATTTACAATGTTGATATGATCACGGCATGGTGCAGTCTCTTGTTTGCGCTCATGAATTTCCTACCACCAGTATGGTTAATGTAAGGAAGTTTTGACTTGGTGCGTAGTATGAATGAAATTACACGTGGCCATCGCCGGAGGGAATTCTGCTATGTTGCATTAAAGCTGCATTCGACTCGTTCCTTTGAGGCCAGTGGTCTTGCACCTTTCTTTCCATTTCATGTTGACAGCATTCAGTGGGGGAACCTTTGCATTTTGTTGATGTCCAAATGTCTTGACTTGAAATATTGTTTTGAAGAAGGATCAAAAATTGTTTTCAGTGGGATAAGCTTTTTTGGTTGATGGGTGTCCTTGGTGGGTTCTGTTTCTTATTCTATCAACCTTCTCTGGGTTTGTTTGTGTTTTTGTTTGTTTTATCCGTATCAGCCGTCCTATTGATGAATGTGTAGAATGGGTTTGTCTCGTGTTTGATTGCCCCTACTATCCCCATCTACCCACCGTTCTTGTGGGCTTGAACTCGTTGGCTTCTCTCCCCAGGGGTTTTGTTACTCACTCCTCTCACATTTCATCACCCACATCCTCGACGACCCTCAACGTGGACAGTCCACTACAACAACACCAGCAACACCCGAGTGATCAGCTAGACGCTCCAGTCCCCATCAGCAATAACCCCTCCCCTCCTCCCCCCGCCAGTGTAGACCACCAGCCTTCCCGTCCCCCCGACTATCACCAGGCCCTCCTCATGTTGTCTCAGGCTAGGTACTACTTCTACTACTACTCCTTCTTCTTCTTCTTTGATGCCTTGAGGAGCTTTGTCCTGCTTCCCCTTCCCTCCTCACCTTTATGTTCAATCCAGATTCACCCCCGAGTCTAATACTACTATTACTACTACACCATTCCCCCTCGTGTCCTGTCGTCTATTTGTGCTATTGCTATGTAGCTGTTGATTGAGCACGACCTGCCTGCCGCTTGTTTTGTATTTCATCTCCTGTCACTGTCATGCATCCTGCCTGCAACCTTATCTTAGGATGGGACCATTGTGTATTCCATGTTAAGGAAGTATTTGCTTGGGAATTTAAATTTCTCTTAGTCTCAGTAGTAGATCAGATGAGAAGTTTGAGATTCAGTTTATAAGCACATACATCGTCGTATGCGAGATGTTTCCTAGTGCCATATTTACCATTGGCCTGTCACTGGTCCTCTGCCGGTGTATAGAAGTGAACTAATTATTGTTGTCTCTTTTGGGAGAATCTTATGTTCTTAACCATTCTTTGCAATGCTAAGTTGTTTTGCTTGCTAAATATCTGCTTAAGCTTGCCATCAGCACATGCTAGTCTATTTTGATTGTTTTATTTTTTCATTACTCATTTTTTGTTTCAGTACATTCAGTCATTCAACTGAGCTGTAGATCTTAAAAGTTAATTAATGACAAAACAATATAGCACTTTCATAATTTTTAGATGATCATTTGAACAATGAATTTTTATGTTCAGTATCAGTGGGAAAATTCAACAGCTTTATTATATAATTTTTCCCGTCATTTTTATTCCATGACTTCAGATGCTGCTATTTTAGATTTCTATAATCTAGGTGTATTAATTTATTTTGAATTCACCTTCGCAGTTAAGAATATATAATATTATATAATTGCTCCTAAGCACAGCATGGCATCTTCCTTACTTTGTGATATCGTATAACAAATCTTCTAGATGTTGTGTAATAGAATGGTTAACTAGACTAGTGCTCAAATAGATCTGAAAATACACCGCCAAAACTCCCAAAATCACTGGCAAGGGGAAAGGTTAAAATCCTGACTGGGTCTAATGTGAAGTCCTTAGGAAAGAATCTTTGCACTATTACCCTCAGTTCACCCAGGTGTAGAAACACGTGTCACCTCACACATAATATGGCTTGGGGAAGTAATCTGTAAGGTTCTTATATATAGAGAGAATGCTTACTGTCACTTGTACACTTTACCGTACTCATATTTGTATATGAGCTTGGAAACATTAATCAAGGAACCTTTGTTACTTTGATGAATATCCTTCACACCATGGTCTACAAATGATAATCTTTGTATTTCTCCCCCGCCCCCACCCCACAAGCTACTCAAGTTATCATGCCATAGTATGCTAGTATTGCACATTGGTTGATGTGAGATCATCAGCAGCCTTTTTGTTTCTCTCTCATTAAATAAGTTTGATATTGTAAGAGGATTTCATTTTCTCAGGTCACTGTATGGTAAATGAAATGAGACTGTTGGTTGATTTCTGTTGCAGTGTTGAATGGTTCATTAGTCAGGTTTAGAGATTCATCCATAAGCTCTACCATTAGCTAGTTTGTTAACTATATAATATGTTTAAAAACATTTTTTGTATTGGATATGCAGCTTTGCTTTTGTTTCTGATCTTAAGGGGGGATGCAATAGTAAATTTCCCTTTCATCTAGCTAGATCTGCACCACGACATGAATACAATTTTGAGTACGCTTGTTGTATGTTGCCCTTCGACAGATTAATTGGACATTATCTATTTCATTTTGATTTTTCTTATTTTTTATAAACCTTTTCCCATATTTTAAAATTCACTTATCTTTATAGCATGTGGTTTTGTTTAGATTTATGTCTGAAATATTTATTTGTTTTCTCAGTCGATCAATATTGCATGTATTGTTGTATTCTAATAAATGGTGTACCTTATAACGTTTAAAAGAAAAAAGAATACTCAACATTTCTATTTCTCACAAACATACCCTACTTTTGTTTTAGAAATTTATTTTTTCAAATTAATTCTTATGAAAGCTATTAAAAGAAAGTTAGTTACATCATTTTATATCAGAAAGTATTGAATTTTAAAATTATTTTTTAGATATCATAAACTATTCGAAACAATCAACAACAAAAAAAGAAAGACTTTGATACGGTCGGTAGTGAGAAAAGTAATAGAAAGAAAGTATAAAGATGAAATTCAATAACTATATCTATTCTTTCTTTTAGGGGTGATACCAATATCACCACACCGATTGCCCCTCCACCTTCTAAGCACTCTCCACCTGCAGTGACAGCACAGCAGCAGCAGCAACAACATTACGAACCGTCTCCTCGCCAGCGCCCCTCTCACAGCCACCACGGCTACTCAGACTCCACCCTGTCGTCGGGGAGGTCCTCTGACGATGGCCGGGGGTCGTCCTTTGTCCCGAGTGGTCACGGCCGACAAGAGTCTGGGGACGGCTACCCGTCTTTCCGCGGCAGCCATGAAGATCTCCAGTCCAGGAACAGTTCGCACGACAGCTCCGACTACGCCGCCTCTAGTTCAGGTAAGAAGATGTTGTTTGGGGGTGTGTGTGTGTGTTAGGGTCTTTTGGGTGTGTGTGTGTTTGGGTCTTTTGGGTGTGTGTGTGTATAAGAGTCTTTTGGGGGTATTAGGTTGTGTGTGTGTTGGGGTCTTTTGCGGGTGTTTGGGTGTGTTTGCAAATCAAGATGCTATGGTGCAGGAGTGTAAATCTTGCAGATTTTCTCTGATTTCAGACTTTATTTTTTACTATCCTCTTCTTATCAACTGACACCTTTATTATTTACTCCTTGTTTTTCTGTATAGGGGTCGGCTCCAGGTCAAGATCTGGAAATCCACACAACCAGGTAACAGATTGTTACGTTTATTTTATAACTCATTTTTGCCTTATATTACAAGATTCACCAGCATACAGCAGAAAGGTCTGGTGTGTAGGTCTTCTCAAGAGGCAATGCAAGGTCGTGGTAAATTTTGTGTGGTAATGAATCAAGTTTATTGCTCATTGCGCCATTCAAATGCATTTGAGAGGGTATCATTAATAGATTTTTGGATTTGTGTTCGATGTGTTGATATGATGTTAATGACATTCATGTTATATACTTGGTTTGATTCATATTTGTATATATTAGATACGTTAATTTGTTCCATGCTATTTTTAGATATGTATTTGGTTTGTTTTTATTTTCAATGTGCTCTCACAGTCTACTTCTGATCCTTATCTAGCGTGTAAAACTTCAAACAAACAAATAACCATCAGCATAAACATTGGACCTGAAAACAATAATGCATCGATCGTATCCAGTTTATCCATTGTTTTGTATTAGAGGAAATGACAGAATTGATGTACTGGAGGAATTTATCATTCATAAAGACTTATTTTCATTCAATTCTAGTTTGAATTGTTCTTTTTCTATCACAACCTATCTTCTATTTTTCCCCCTTACCCAGCCATTGAGAAGAGGGGACCGTATCCAGACAAGCTCGGACAACCTTCTGACTGGCAGTAATCTGTCCAACAACGGGGCGAGTAAACGGCCATTTGCCAACATGGAATACACCTCGGGGATCCCTGCCACTGGGAACATTGCCTTTGAGCTGCTAAAACAAACGCAGAACACCAAGTATCTTCTAGGCCAGAACCAGACACAGAGCACGCACGAAGTCGCCACCAACCCGGGCTCTGCGTCCAACCTGAGTCAGATCAGTGAAGGCTCCTCCAGTGGCTCCTCTCAGATGAACCAACGCGGCAATAGTAGTAAAGGTAAACTACTGGGGGGCATCATTAGTGGCTGGGGTTACTCTCTACACGATGGAATGCTGGTTTTTAAGGTTTTGAACAAATATGTAATAAAGAAATTGTCCTGTGAATATTTGATTTGGTTTAGACCTTGGAAAATTGTATTGCTGAATAATTATGATACATTAGAAATATGTGCCGAGTGTCATGGTAGGTATATGATGTGGCAAACAAGGAATAGATATCTTCTCCAATATATGTTTTAATTCTTTGTATACCTATTGATACCTATTGGCACTAAGCTTTGGCTCAATTAGATGTCTAAAGAAAAATAATCTTGTTCAATTACAGTGGAATAAAGAAAGCTGTTGATGAATCTGGTCCGTAGATAGAGATGAAAAAGGCCTTGATTGACCAACTGTTGTAGTGTTTTTAAGTTATTTTATGTTTTCACGATTTTCATTACAGAAGACCTTGTACCGAAGCGTAAGGATGGAGCTCTAGTCATTAGCCGAGCCAACAAGCCATCAATGAAGAAAGGTCTGACTGAGCCTTCCGCTGGCAGCCCCAAAAACATCAGAAGGTGAGAATTGGTTTGGTCGGGCTTTGTTTTGTTTTTAATTCTTTTTTGTTGAAACCACAAAGTCTTCAGTTTTTAAGTAACTATGTGTAAGTCCATACTCGATGTTGAGCATTGCTTATCCAGGAGACGAGAGCAGGGGTGTTTTTCCTTGACATATGATATGGCATAAATGTGGTACAAAAACCTGTACCAAATCACTGACCTTTTGATAAACACGATCAAATTAGGAAGTGAATAGTCGTCTGACATTATCAAGTCATTTAACCCTAACTGTACGTCGTGTTTTTGGACATGTTGCGAAATGACCTGTGGTCGATAAAGTATTCAATCTTTT
>JAULCB010217270.1:5040-21830 GCA_032358575.1 Dendronotus rufus
AAACAGCTCTCAACTTTTGACATCTATAACTGGGATATAATACATAATACATAATCATAGTAGTAGTAGTAGTAGTAATAGTAGTAGTAATAGTAGTAGTAGTAAGTAGTAGTAGCAGCAGTAGTAGTAGTAATAGTAGTAATAGTAGTAGTGAGTAGTAATACAATTAAAAGCAGTCATCAACCATTTTTTTATCATTTCATCAATCAATGACATTAGAATAGTATATATTTAATATATATCGCGTATGACATAATAATGATATACACACATAACGATAAGAAATTTGTGTCAACAGACATCGCTTTTATAAACAACAACCAACTGACAAACACATTTGTACAACCCCATCCACACACGGATGGTACTACTTACCCCAAAACAAAGAGAAAAAAAACAAAAAAACAAAAACAAAAAACTTGGGGATATTAAAATACGTAACAATAATAATAATAATAATAATATATTACACAAAAGCACGCCTAATAATAATATGATAATCTGATGATAGACTCGTATAATAATATATGAATATGAACAAACAAACAGTATAGGTTTTTTTATTATATACACTTCCCCTTTCTCCGCGCATCACTAAATCCAAACAACATCGTAATAATCTCATTATTATACATTCATATATACTACAGACACTCCACGCCTCTTCTCCCACTGAATAATTGGGAAAAAAACATTTTTTAAATCCAACAACACATTTTAGATATAGGGCTAATTGTCTGACAATAGTACCGTGCAACAATGATGTACGTATAACCAGAAATAGACAAGCAGCGCACAAACTGTAACTACTCATAATAATATACGTACTTCTACTTCCTCTTCCTCCAACATCGCCTCAGACAAACATTATATTATATTGTATAACAACATAACAACAGAGCACATCAAGGCATTTTCATTTCATTTTCAGTTCATCAGTTCACATCATACCTACAGAGATACAGCAATGGGGGAAAAAAACCTAAGAAGAATATGCTGCTGCTAATTCTGGTAGTGGTGGTAGTGGTAGGGTTCCAAAGATGCGAAACAAAAAGTGGTGTACGTAGAAGAAGATGAAGAAGAAGAACACAGCAGGGACAAGGATGCCGCCCTCCGTCAATCTAACCACTCGCTATAATTCTATTTCTAAGCAAGGTGATTTGTTTGTTTGTTTTAGAGTTCTACGGCTCTTCGAACTTTCGAGGATCATAACAGGTGAGTAGAAATGGAAGATGAGCTTCTGTAAGAGACGAGACAGTAAAATAATAATAAACATGGATGTTTCAAGTAGGTAGCCTCCTTTCTCAAAACAGAAAACAGATGAAAATCAACCCGAAACACGAAGAGCACTGGAGTCGATGACAATGTATGAAGCACTATGTTGTGTATTCTACTATTTCAAAGAGATAAATAACAGCAACAACAACAACAAAGACACGGCCAAACAGTGTGTAGTGAGTAACCCATTTTGTATGAGTGCAGAGATCAAGCAGATTACTATTACTACTACGGAATAGATCCCACTTTGTGCTGCTGGGAAATGCAAGGCAAATGCTAGGCTGGACTTACAACACAAGTACATGAAACAACCCACAAAAGACGCATTCATCTAGATCTAGTGGTTCGTGTTCCCTCAACACTCACTCAAACATCCCCCAACCGATGCTCAAATCAAGACTGATTTAATATAGCTCTAAACACAATCAGCCACTACCACCCACGGCCCGCCCCCCGCCCCCCCCCCAAAAAAAAAAAAAAAGAAAGAGAAAACAACCCCAATGATACGCATTATATGTCATGTTGACATAATATCAGATAGTCAGTATGATGAACTGGTCGTGGATATCGACTGATGATGATGATGATGATGATGATGATGATGGTGATGATGATGGTGATGATGATAAGGAAGAAGAAGAATTAGAAGAGGAAACACCCACACAATACTGATGAGGAAACACCCACACAATACTGATGAGGAAACACCCACACAATACTGTATTACTGAATGAAGAGAGAAGAAGCTTTCTATTGCAGGGACCATCAAAGTCAAACAGATTAAAAATAAAATATATAAAAATATATCATATTTAGAAGAACATAAACTTGCAACTTCTTGCAATATAATATATCTATAGTACTCGGATAGCACTTGAGAAACATCTTAAAAAAACACACAAAACCCGAACAATTTTGGCAATCTGTTAATGACTTTACCTCTTAGCAATCTGTGATCAAGGCCGACAAGGCAAAAACGTTTTGAAATTGTTAAGACTTGGTTTGTGTTTATATATGAAGAGTGGTTTTCCAAAACTCGCTAAGCGGATTTTTTTTTAAAGAGTCTTCTTTCTCACTGCCTAAATGAGTTAATCAGTGAAATTCTAAAAAAAGAGGAAGCAATCAATCCAAATTCTTTCCCCAGACCCTGACCCTAACCCAAACCTGATAACAAAACAACACATTTTTTAAAGAAATGCGACATCATCAAACATCATTATCGATAGATGCATAATATTATAATATAAGTGTACGATGGTGAACAGAATATTTTTCAAAAGCCAAAAAAAAAACCCCTACATAAGATCAAGCATAGCAAAAACCAATAAATGTAAATCAACAAAAACACGTACCTACTATATACCACGTGATCAGCCATTCCTTTGGATAAATTAAGTACATACTTGCAAAATTCAATTTCAGTCGTTCCAGGGACAGAAAACAAAAACACACAAAAAACTGTTAAAAAAACCACACGCATAGTTAAATACATAAGTAATTGTATAGTATATAATATATTGTATACATACATCATATTATTATTATCATATTTGGTATGGTATATATATCAATCATTCATAATAAAATGATTTGGAAGCCAGCGATGGCCGAGTCGGTAGGTAGGTAGGTTACACAGTCGATAGTCAGGTTAGCTACCTAACAACACCTTATATTAGACTGCTTGTGATCGGGGCCTATCTAATAGTGGGTGGGTGCGTGTGCGGTGAGCTGCAAGCTCTAAGATAATGATAATGAGGGGGTGGTGTTTCTTGTTCTTGTTACAAACTAAAATAAAGTGAATAAAAAGATAAAGTTACCGGTACTTTGAAATTTGACAATGATGAATGAGGTTACAAAATTAAGATACGATGGCCTCTCCTGAACACACATACACACCCAATATACACACAACTCACCACACACAGCTCACCACACACACACACACTATACACAGCTCACCACATACGCACACACTATACACTTCTCACCACACACACACTCATGCTCACCCAATATACACACATACTCACCACTCCCCAGTTATTATTATTGCATGCATCTTCCTGTCCATTATAATCAATGTTTGGTTTGGTAAAGTGAGCACATAATCAACATCATCAACACATTCTTCTAGGTCAGACAACGTTTAGAAATTACTAGCTGTATTACATTTCATTAACATTAACATTACATATTTGTTTGTATGTAGCCCAATGAAAGTACAGACACATAGGTGTATGTAGTACGTAGCAGTAGTAGTAGTTAGATACTCAACTAGTACTACGACAAATCTAAATATTAATAATAATTGGCAGAGGCGTGTTTGAATGATTCCGTTTACATCAACAACAAAAAAGGGCAGAGAAAGGGCTTGGGGAAGGGAAAGGGGGAGGGGGATAGAGATAGAAAGAGACAAATGCAATTTTTTTCTCCCTCTCTTGATTTTAGGAAAAGAAAGATTTAGCAACAACAACAACAAAAACCAAAAAATCACATCATCTCTATTATTACAGATTATTACAGTTTTTGGCATTGGATTCAGCGAGAGCAAAATAATATGAAATAGTTAGTAGTATCAGATTTGTATGTCAGTTTGCATGAAGAAGAGAGCACATTGAGACATTATAATTCAATGGGGAGAAAAGTAAGACGATGATTGTTTGAGTTGCTATGCATGCGAGGCCGTAATGGTGATGTCTATTTTGGTGAGAGACAGTTCATGACAACATAATTGCAGTTACTTCATTATGAAGAGAGCACATAGTCTAGTGCTGAAAAGAAAAAACCTGCAACAAAAATTGTGGAAAAAGAGGAGAGGTTTCTTCTTTGAGCTAAACAATTTTGTTTTGTATTTTAGGTTTGTTATCCTCCCGAAATTTAATGTTGAGCGAGCTAAAATATGAAGAAGAAAAAAAATCGGAACCCAGCAGGGATGCCCTCCAACCATCCACATCGCAAAGAGAACATTTATCCTTCTCTTTATGAGAATAACGAAACAACCACCACTACAGTATCTACATAATAGCTTTGAGACCAAGGATATATATATAGAGAGAGAGAGAGAAGAAAAAAAAGAGAGATAGATAATAGTTCAACTAAAATAAAATAAAAGAATGATAGTACAACAATATACTGTGGGTGTTTTGTATTATAATACATAATGATAATGATAATGCATCGTCGACCAAAACCATGAGCAAGAATTCAGTTGTGAAATACTATATAGTAGAATATATAACGGAAAGAAGACGTGATAGTAATTGATTGTAAAAGAAAAGTAAGATAAGAAGTAGTAGTAGTAGATAGAAGTCGTTTCCGATCCCAACTGCCCGCTGAACTGAAATCAAGGAACCTAAGAAGAAGATTAGTGAAATAATGATAATGATAGAAAGATAAAGAAAAGATAAAAGAGATATCTAGAGTTAAAAAAACAAAAACAAAAACAACCACCTGAAGAAGGATATAATTAAGTATGCTCCCCGGGGAGTTGAGAAGGAACAATTCGTTTGCTATGGCCTGTCAGGGGGTGGTTATTGAAAATTGAAAATCCCTTAAAGCATGATGAAGATCGTGACTAAGCGCTATAATATAAATAGCCATTTTAATTAATCTACTAATTCAATAGAATCTCCCCATGGTGGCCCCTCTCCAACCACAGGCAGGCATGACATGGTGTATATGAAAGACAAAGTGGAACAAAACCCTCCTCGCACTTGTTTACACACACATCTATTATAATAATTCTATCACTATCATCTACGCCTTTCCGTTTCAGTTTCAGACCCTTCTTTCACTTCATTCTCGCTATTGATTAGCCTATTCACGGAGGGGACAGTAAATAATACACGCATTTTGATATCAAGCTCTGACTGATTATTTATCAGGCGGTGTGCGTGATGGTGCTGGCAGAGGTGGCAAAGGAATAAGCAGGGGGAAATAAAAAGTAGCAGAGTCGAGAATATTGTGTACCTTATACAGTGGAAGTCGGATTCAATGAGGTCATCCGGACTGACGACATGACCTCGTTGTATGTGACCTTTCGTTATACGCGACGTCGGGTATAACGAAAGGTCGCATACAGGGATTTCAACTGGCCTCGTTGTAGCCGACTTCTCGTTGAATGCGACCTTGTTGAATCCGGCGCCCACTGTAGTACTACCTTTAGCCGTAACTTATGATTATGGAATAATAATATAGGATCTATTATTTATATAAGATAGGTAAATAAATAGACAAATCTATGCAGGCAAAGAATAGGATAGGGAATGATGGATACAAATAATAATAGAAGGGAAACAAAATCACAACCTGATCACACTAACCTTTCAAACTTTAAAAAAATGAAAAATAGAGAAATATATTAAACAAACTACAAAAATAGACTGAGCTGTCTAGAGTTATTTAAAGTATACACGTATAGAATCTGATCGAAAATAGAAATAAATAAAATAAGATTTCAAATAGAACAACGTAGGTACTAATATAATAGAGATAAATAGATATGTCCGAGGAGTAATATATTCAACAAGATGAAATAAATATGAGATATTATCTTTATTATTATTTGTTAGGAAAAGAAGAGTACCTACAAAAATAAAACAGAATGAAACCTGTATCTAAGTTGGTGTTGGTGAGAAAATGAAAGGAGAGAAATTATGGGTGTGAGGTGTAGTAAATGGAAATAAGGAAAGGAAATAAATTATAATCATCAAAGTAATAATACATTGCATGACAACAGACAAACACAGATTTTTTTTCTCTTTAAAAGCGTTATGCAAGTTTACAAGAAAAACCTAAAGAAATCCAATATTCTTTGCTCACCTAATCTATAAAGGAGGTAGGTTTTAATCAAAGAGTTGAACAAATATCACTCTCATATGATATCGACTAATCATACTTAGCAGACCTGTTAATGAAACAACACAAAATTGTCTGAAAATTGTCCACACTCCAGGTAAGGGATTATCATATACTATTGACTTCCAATCAATACTGCAAAAACAAAAACAAATTCAAGCAGTTCCTTTATAAACAAGCCACAAGAATTACCTACTCTCGCTCAAGCAGACGACAACAAAACATCCTCACAATTTTAAGGACATTATTATTATTATCTTTGGGTCCGGATGTCATGATATTTAGATAAATTTGAAGCATATAAACGAAAACTCCCCAAAAATGAACAAAAAGGTTTGTAAGAACAGAATGTAACAACATGCTAAAAAGAAACCACGATACAGTACTCTCTGTCGATTTATAACAACGCTGGATACAACAACTTAACACATATATAGAAACCGCTTATCTTCCAACAAATTAATATTCTGTACATATAAAAGTTCCTACTACTGGCCTCTGCTTTATCAAATTCAAAGAATGCCTGAACAGCCAGCTGGCCAAGGGTGTTATAATAGCTATAGGCAGGGAGTACTGTATTAGTAATTAGTAGTACCACTTTTGTGTGTATTTGATAGTTTTGTCCGTTTGGTTTGAGTGGATGATCGATAATATGAATATGAAATGCAGCAAGTATAGACATCATATTATATATTGAAGATATAATAAGACACAGCGAGTTCCACATGATGAGATAAGAAAGAAAAAAAAAGAAAAAAATGTTGAAGACTAGAGACTAAAGAGTCTGTGATGAATTATTCACGGCTAGACAAATGATGATAATGATGATGATGATGATGACGACGATGATGATGCAATATGGATTGTGACCACACACGGCTAAGACGATCCAACAATGAAATCCACAATGTCAACAGATCAAGAAATATATCTTTACATTTAAAACATTCTAATTGTTAATTGTCATTATCGCGTCGTTTTGTACAATTTCCTTTTTTCATGCAGCTTGCAATGTCCTCCCATAACGTTTCATTGCACTTGTTGTAATAATTCCAATAATAAACAGAAGATTAAAATAAAAACAAAAACAAACAAAATTTCAATTCAAATCCAACAATGTCGTCATCTAAATCTAGTAGCTCACTCTTGAAGACAGCAAACCATTCTCTAATTGAAGACAGGAAACCATTTGCTCATTGAAGACAGTAAACCATTTGCTCATTGAAGACAGTAAACCATTTGCTCATTGAAGACAGTAAACCATTTGCTCATTGAAGACGGGAAACATTTTGCTCATTGAAGACAGGAAACATTTTGCTCATTGAAGACAGGAAACCATTCTCTGATTGAAGACCTTCCTCTCTCCCAAAAATCTTTTGTCAATCTATGAAATGCAATGGAACTGTCTAAAAATAATTATTCCATTTGAAATGTTTCTGGACGCCTATATTTTAACACACAGCGAAACAATAATCCGTATACACAGTAGAATTATCATCACGCGCGTGTGCATTTGCTACACATACGCATACAAACCTACACACCACACACAGTAGATAGGTACAGCTGTGTTATCCTCCTAACTCCTCTCCTACCACCACTAGCACAACAAAAGGCGCTTCCTTTGTCCGTCCGTCCGTCTGTCTGTCTGTCTTTCTCTCCTCCCTTGGTATCGTCATCGTCGGCGTCGTGCTTATTTTTCTTTATTAAAACATCCTTAAGGAATTCAGTGGTGTGCATGATGAGAAAACAAACAAAACAAAACTAAGGCATAAACTGTGAAGGGCGGGGCTAGGCGAGGGGCGGCTATCTTTGAATGACCGTCATAATCTCTCGGTTGGTGGACTGAATGTCCTCCAAAATACGCCCGCCGCCCGGGGTTGAGCTAGTGTACGTTTTCAAACTCTCGCCGTGACTCTGCAAGCGGGAGAGCAGCTCCCGCGTGTGAAACTTGGCGTGGGGCGGGAGCGAGTCTATATACTGCGAGCACAACGTGTAAAATGTCACCACTTCTTCCGACAGGAGTAGGAAATTGGTACTCGACTTGTTGCCGGCCTGCGCCAGTCGGTCGATGGAGATGCGGAGGCGGTCCGAGGCCGACTTGATGGAATTGATAGTCACGGGTTCCGCTGCCGGAGGAGGAGGGCTGCCGTTGTTGTTGTTGACGACGTTGTTGGAGGAAGAAGAGGTAGTAGCGTCGCCCGAGCTGTTCGGAGGGTTGGTGGTCGGCACGAGGGGCGGTACGAGCTTGGCGGCGGCGTCCGAGATGTAACTGCCGCACATGGAGGCCGAGTCTAGGTGCTGCGACATGACCATGGGAGACGCCTGGAGTTTGACACCCGTCGAATGGTACGCCACTGCCTCGTTCCCACCACCGCTGTTTAAAGCGAGTGAACCGGCTGCCGCGGCGAGACACGCTTCAGCGCTCACCGAATCCAGATTGGTTTCTCTGACAGAGGCGTTGGTGTTGTTGGGGGCCGTCGTTGAATTATTTACAGTCACCGACGGTTTGGCGTACATTTTAAACGAGCTGACTTTGTTCAAAGTCCCGTTACTCTGATGAGGCTGCTGCGTCCCTGTCAGTGGTTGTTGTTGGTTTTGATCATCCGCGGCTTTTTTCAGACCTACCATCCACGCGGGTGGGCGGTAATTGCCCTCCGAGGCGTACGAAGACGAATTCTCCCCGTTGTTGACGGAGCGGGTGTTAATACTACCACCGCCGCCATCTTGGATATTGACGTTGTCCCCGAACTGACGCGAGAAGCGAGGACTGGGTTTTGGCTTGGCGTTGTTGCTGCTCCCCCCCGTGAGGATGTTGTCTGGGAAATGGGTGGTTGTGTGCGGGGCCGAGTGAGGCGGGGCGGGCTGAGGCGGGGAATGGTCTACCAGGTGGGACAGCGGGTCCGTGTCGGAGCGGTGGACGGAGGGCAGCGTGTGGTGGTGGTGGGGGGGATGGGCGAGGTGGTGCAGGGAACCGGCCGACGAAGTAGCGGAGGTGATCATGTGATCGGTCGAGGAGTGGGGTTCCGACGGGCTGCTGGGCTTGCTGGAAGAGGATAGGTCCGACTTGTGGCGGTGGAGGAGACCCGAGTACTGCGACTTGACCGTGCTGCCGCTGCCCCCCGTCGTGTGGTGACCTTGAGGGTGCATGACCTGGTGGTGGTGGTAGTGGCCGGATGAGGCACCTGATTCTCCGAGGCCATGCTGGGATTGAGATTTAACAAAAGCCGAGGGTCTCAGGTTCGGTTCCTGTTTGATGCCGGGATCCGAGTCTTCGCCGACTCCTTCGATGCGACTCAAAGAACCGCCCGGCGTCACGGCCAACGCCTCTACCCCCGTGGAAGCGGCGGCCATTGCAGCGGCGGTGGTGGCGTTGGCGTTGTGCTCGCCGACCAACGGGGGACAGGAAGTGACGCTGGCGCTGTCCGTTCCGGAGTCGTGGTCGTCGAGAGACGGCTGATGATCCCGTCCGTGACCCCCTTGTTCGCGCTCCATCGATTCCAGGTAGGCGCCGATGCGGACGCCTTTTGGAATGGTCCCGAAGCGGTTGATGGCTTTCGTCACGTTGTTGATGTCCAGCTTGCCCACGCAAGGACTGCCGTCCCCCTCCGCCCCGTCCACGCTCAGACTGTGACTCAACTCGTGCGGCATGTTGCCCTCAGACATCTTCTTCCTCGGCAGCACGGCCGACCGCTGCGGGGGTAGCAGCGCCTTTTTGTGGGGGTACTGGCCACCACCACCTCCTCCGCCAAAATCGGGGGAGAACTCACCCCTCTCGCCCGGCCGGGGCCCCAAACTTCTGGAGCTGCTCCTCTCGGGAGCCTTGTTGTCAAACGTCCGCGCGTTCACTTCCGATATAAGGTACTTGTTGCGGTCGATTTTCGCCGCTTTCAAGTTGTCGACGGAGCTCTTGCTGGCCTTGTCCTCTATCTGGATGGTCGGCGAGTTCATTTGGCCGCGGAGTTTCAAAGCGGGGGAGGCAGCCACCGAATTAGGCGGGGGGTAGAAAGGTACGCCGCGTTGGTCTATCCCGACACCGCTGTCAAACTCGGACTCGTTCAACGTGGAACTCTCCAATTTCGCCTTCTGCAGGCGGATGCGGGACTTGAGTTCTTGGTCCAAATCCGTGCCGCTGGTCGGATCCCCCGGAGAGTTCTTCACAGACGTTGTGCGTCGCGGAGGCAGGGGCGCGTCTTTTACTGATTTCTTTCGAGACGATTTCCGAGCGAGTTGGTCGTTGACTTTGGTGAGCATGCCGCCATCGGGTTCCTCCATGGCTCCGGGTAAAACTCGTCTCCCTGCCGGTGGTGTGGGACCTGGTTAGGGGAAGGTGAGAGATTGAAATAAAATAAATAAATAAAATTATAAAAAATTTGCCTTTATTGTCCCAAATCAAATTGGCATTTTGGGTTCAATTCCGAAAAAAGACTGGAATAACCCGCGCGTCAGCCGCAGAGCAGCGCCGCAAGATATGCAATAGGAGTTACGTTTCTTGCCCAAGGAAAAATACAAAGTGCCGAAGCGGGACTCGAACCCAGGTTATTGCCTCCTAATTAAACATTATTGTATCAGCTTAAGTTGAAAGTAAAAGTTCAACATTTTACAATTTTTTATATCTTTTATACTATCATTATTATCATTACTATTATTATTATCAATATCATTAATCTATCTATGTCTCCCCCTCTCCTCTCTCCACTCACCAGCACTGCTGCGTCCGTCGTTGAGGAAGTCGGGAGACTCTTGAGCACGGTTCTTCTTGGCAGCCAGAGCAGGGGGACCTTTCCTCTCGGTCCTCTCCAACTCCTTCTCCACCTCTGTGTCGGAGGTACATTAGATAGAAATACATAAATAACTGGTTTTTCAGGGGTGTAAATGGCAAATAAAAGAAAAATAGTCTGAAATACTTCATACATCCCAATAAAAATAGCAATGTGGAAACAAAAACTAATGGCTTTTCAGCCCCCTTGGATAGCAAAATTGGCTGAAGATTTACAGGCCTGTGTTCTTGTTATGTTTTGTTATCCTTTGCCTTATAGCGTTAGCAGTTGTCAAGTTATACAACCCTTGGAGAGAAAGAAAGAGAGAGGGACTGAGACGGATGGAAAGAGAGAGAGAGAGACTGAGACAGATGGAAAGAGAGAGAGAGAGAGACTGAGACAGATGGAAAGAGAGAGAGAGAGGGACTGAGACATATACGAAAGAGAGAGAGTAAGACACCAACCAACCTTCGCTAATACTGGACTTTTCAAACATGTTCTCCAAGATGAAATGGATTTCCTTGAAAGTGGGGCGGTCTTTAGGATCCCACTGCCAACCTGGTGGTGAGGGGAAAGAAAGAAAAAATAAAATGATGAAAAGTCTTGATTCATTCAGTCAGATATCTTGATATTGCTATTGCCTGCCACTTGGAATCAATTGAATGATTTTAAGTACCGTCATTAGCATACAGTTCAAAAGATCACAATAACAATTAACTTACACTTGAGCATAAGGGTTTGTATATTGACATAAGGATGCTCTCATTTATTTATTTATTTTCGAAACCAATACCAACAGCCTGTAACTGTAACTTACACTTGAGCATAAGGGTGTGTATATCGCCAGGGGTTCCCGGCGGCCTCTCCATCCGGTAGCCTTTCTCCAGCAGGTGGTACACCTCCGTCAGGTCCACCCCGGGGTACGGAGACATGCCAAACGTGGCCAGCTCCCACAGCAACACCCCAAATGCTGGACAAGGATGATAATAATAATAATAATAATAATAATAATAATAATAATAATAATAATAATAATAAAAAGTATATTTGTACAATATGCCTTTCACCAAAGCCTCAAGGCGCTTTCACAATAACATTCAAATTACTCACTCACTCGAACGATAAATTCAATTCATGTCAATTGAATTACATTGACAAGCATAAAAAATATTACAAGATAAAAATCAAAATACAACATTGGATTAAAATAGATAACCATATTATACAAAAGTTAAAAACATTTAGAAAAAATATACAGTAACAAGATGGGTCTTGGGGGCATATGAATCTCTCTTCTATCTTAGGTTGGATTTTGGTACAGCTAACAAATTAGAATTTTGGTTGGTAAACAAAAATTAATTCTTTATTTAATATAAGAAGGTAAGATACACCACTACAATGAACATAACAATCCCCCTGACAACCTCCCCCTCTGAAAAGCGGCCTATAGCAGCCCAAAACATGAATGATAGTTGGTGGTATGGCTGGTTGGTTGCTGCCTCTTACCCCATACGTCGGAGCGTGTGGAGAAGCGGTTGAAGGCCAGCCCTTCGGGAGCGGTCCACTTGATGGGGAACTTGGCCCCCGCGTGGGCCGTGTACGTGTCGTCCTTCATCAGACGGGCCAGCCCAAAGTCAGCCACCTTCACCAAATGGCCATCGCCCACCAGACAGTTTCTGGCCGCCAAATCTCTGCAAGAAGTGGAGGGGAAAAACAGAAGTGTAAATGGCAAATAGAAAAAAAGTCTGAAACATTTCATATCCCAATGAAAATAGCAATTTGGATAGTAAAAATAAAAGTCTGAAATCAGAAAATTGGCGGAAGATTTACAAGTCTGGAATAGGTTTTTTGTCTATTTCAAGACATTATAATATGTTACTTATTGCATATTATGCGCTTTGAGGAGATGTTTTCATGAAAAGCGCCCAATAAAATGAATATGATTTATTATTCCCTATTATTATTATCATTATAACATCTGCGATAACTCCCTTCCATGATAGGAATTGAACATACGGCCATGTATGATATGGACTTCATATCGCCTATTGATCTAACTCATGGTTTTTTCAGTCCAGTAAAAAAGGAGTCTGAAATTGTAAAAAATCTGAAAGATTTACACCCCAGACTGTCACTACGTACGTACCTGTGTATAAAACTGCGGACCTCGAGATAGGCCATGGCGGAGGCGATTTGCGTGGCCATGTGCATGAGGACGGTGGGAGTTATGTCCTCCTTGTTGGAGCCACGCAGGAAGTCGAGCAAGTTGCCTTGGGCCATGAACTCCGTCACGATGTAGAACGGGGGCTCTCTCGTACACACACCTAGCAGGGAGGAGAAGAAGACAATGATGAATTGGTTTCAGAGGTGTAAATGGCAAATAGAAAAAAATAGTCTTAAAGCATTTCATATCCCAATGAAAATAGCAATGTGGAAACAAAAACTTACGGCTTTTCAGTCCACCTGGATAGTTAAAAAAAAGTCTGAAATCGGAGAATTTACTGAAGATTTACAGGCCTGTGGTTCGTTTGTTTGTGAAAAGAGAGAGTACAACCAATTTTAGTGGACTCTCGGGTACACACCACACCTTCAACTGAGAAGACGACGATGAATTTATTGGTTTGTTTGTGAGTAGAGAGTATACTGACAAGTACACATAATATATTGCATTACAAATCATCACATAATACATAGGTAATAATAATAATAGACAATCGGGATAGTCTAAATTAAATTAGGCAATGGGGTGGACAGCTGGGATTTAATGCCTTATTGGTGAGGTGTGATGTTAGGTAGGACATTATTATCATTACTGAGATCCCCCCCATCCCATCCCTCCCCCCTACCTACCTAGCAGCTGGACCAGGTTGGGGTGTTTCATCTCTTTCATGATGGCCGCCTCTTCGAGGAAATCTTTCAAGGCCATCGTGTCTTCCTTGAGCGTCTTCACGGCCACTATCTTGTCGTAACGCTTCCACACGGCCTCGTACACATCGCCGTACTGGCCTCCTCCTGTAACCGTAAGGTAAGGGAAGAAAGAAAGAAAGAAACGCAGCGAAGGCCGGGTGTAAATGGCAGGCAATAAAAGAAAAATAATCTGAAACATTTCACATGCCGATGAAAATAGAAAATTGCGCAAAAAAAACAACCCCAAAAAACAACCCCAAAAAACAATTACATGACTATTCAGTCCACTTGGACAGTTATTTATCTATTTTGTTTAAATCTGAAATATTTTGATTTTTATCTATATTATGAAACAATTAATAATGTTGACCAAAAGAAACAAATCCATCATAAAGTTTATTGCTTGCGTACACCAACTCTAAACCCTGTCAGACGCCCAGTCAGTCTTCAGACCTGTAAATGACCAAACACAAAATTGTCCACACTTCAGGTAAGGGACTATCATACTATTGACTTCCAATCAATAATGCAAAAAAAAATTAAGAAATTCAAGCAGTTCCTTAAATTGAAATTGTCGGAAATCAGAAAATTGTCTGAAGATTTACAAGTCTTGAGTTTTCTTACCCAGCCTGTGCTTCATGGCAATCTCTGTGCGTTCAATCTCCCACTTGTCAGGCTCCGGACTGACCCCAAACACGGTGGGTTTCTGTCTCTTGGGGGCGGGGTACAGCAGGGTGGTCACCAAGCCGTCTGCGTGGATCGAGTGGTGGTGGACCAGCTCACCCAGCGCGTTGAACCGATGGTCCTGGGTCACAAACACCTACAGGGGGACACGCAGAGGGGAGGGAGGGAGGAAGGAGAAGGATGGATTAGAAACAATAATGATAACAAAAACGATAATAATAATAATAATAATAATACCATTCTTATTCTTCAATGTCACTGCTATGTTCAAATGTCCTGATTGTGTATGTAATGCTTTCTTCGAATTGTTATGACACGTCTGTAAAAACGAATTTCCTCTCAGAATGAAATAAAGAATATTATTATTATCATTATTAATAATATTCCCTCTCCTTCCTCACCTTGCCATCCGAGTCCTCGCTGATTCGGTAGTGGTACACGCGCCCCTCCAGACGGACCGAGATTGACCTCTGACCGGGGCTGCTCTCGCTCTCTCGGACCAGGAAGCTGCCGTTGATGCCCGAACTGAGGAGGTACTCGGAGGCGTTTCGGGAGATGGGGCCGTGGTACCACGAGAACTTGTCCACGCTGTTCAACGGGCCGATGTAGTTGCTAGGCACCCAGCCCCCCTTGGCCGTCCGGTTCTTCACTTCGCACCACTCGCCGCTGTTGTTGTAGGCTATCATCGTCACCATCTCACCTGGTAAAGGTAAAGCAAGGCAAGGGGATGGGATGGAGGGTTAGTATTATAGACATATCGTATCATTATAGGTCCTAGGTAGGAAATCATGGTCACCATTTCACCTGGTAGGTAAAGCAAGACAATGGCAAGGGAGATTGAGGGTAAGTTTGTGTGAAGAGACACAAGTTCAGGTTATCAATATACAATAAACGTTTCATAGAAAACAATGCGCTATAAGTTTTGCAGGGGTGTAAATGGCAAATAAAAGAAAAGCCTGAAACGTTTCATATCCCAATGAAAATGGCAATGTGGAAACGCTTTTCAGTCTATTAAGATAGTTCAATTGTGCGAAATCAGACAGTTATTGGCTGAAGATTTACAGGCCTTACTATCATTTTTCTAATAATATAATATCTTCAATCTATCTATGCGTGCGTACCTTTGACAATACTGAGCTGGTTGTCTCCCCCTGCCTGGAAGTCGTAGAGGGCCACAAAGAGGTTGGGGTCGTCCTCGGCCGTGGCTGCCAGCAGGTTCTCCTTGGACATCCATCGTATGCCCACACAGCTGGTGCCGTCTCCTTCTCCGGGGGCAACGGGCAACGGGCGGTGCTGGAGGAGGGCTTCTATCGGCATGGTAGGGGTGGGGAGAGGGGGTGAGGAAGGAGGGAGGTAGGGGAAGGAGGGTGGGGTAGAGAGGGAAGGAGGGGTAGGGGAAGGAGGGAGGGAGGGTAAATGAGAAAACAAGTGGCATATTAAATAAAAGCAGCCAGTTGGATTTTTAATCATATATAATAAATAAAATAAAATAAAATTTGCCTTTGCTCATTGTCATTTTGGGTTCAATTCCTAAAAAAGGCCGGAATAACCCGCGCGTCAGCCGCAGAGCAGTGCCGCAATATAGGCAATTGGAGTTGAGAGACCTGTAAATGACCCAACACAAAATTGTCTGAAAATGGTCCACACTTCAAGTAAGGGATTATTATACTATTGACTTCCAATCAATCAAAAACAAAAACAAAATCAAGCAGTTCCTTTGATTGAGATTGTCTGAAAGTCAGGAGAATATTGAAAGTTTCTTGCCCAAAAATGATGATAATGATAATATTACCCGTGATTCTTCACGTGTACCCCGTTCCAGAATGGGATAAGGTGGTAGACTGATAATAATACCCTCAGAGCACCATTCAGTTTGCCATTATTCAGAAAGCCACCACTTTTTTTTTTTTTAAACTTTCCTATCAGTGTGTGTGTGTGTGTGTGTATGTGTGTGTGTGTGTGTGTGTGTGTGTGTGTGTGTGTGTATCTGTCTCTGTCTATCTCCTTACCCCTACCTCCCTCTCTCTATAATCATTGCCATCATGACAAAAATAGACACTCCATAGATAAACAACGACCGTCACTGTTACTATGACAACTACAAACAATCATTTCCTTACAACAAAGACGTCTCCTTGATTTCAAGAATCTAATTATTTGTTGTTGTTTCTATCCCTGGGGCCTCTGAGTCATGGCTCTTCTGCCCAATCTAATCATTAAAAAAACAAGCAAACACATCTCTCTCTCTCTCTCTCTCTCTCTCTCTCTCTCTCTCTCTCTCTCTCTCTCTCTCTCTCTCTCTCT
>JAULCB010217271.1:0-13819 GCA_032358575.1 Dendronotus rufus
AGAGAGAGAGAGAGAGAGAGAGAGAGAGAGAGAGAGAGAGAGAGAGAGAGACAGAGAGAGAGAGAGAGAGAGAGAGATAGTGAGATGGATAGTGAGAGATATAATAATATGCTATCCCCGAAAATGGGCGGCGTACATACTTCACACCACTCTCTCTCTCTCTCTCACTCACACACACACACACGTACATACAGATACACAACAAAGACAACACCATCAATGGTATAGTTATACATTCTTTTTATTAAGAATTTGCACGATATTGAACTGTCAGAAAATGGAATAATCCAAAATTGCCAGAGAAAGTCACTTTTTCAGATATGTACCCTGTACCATCCCCTTAACATTCCTTGGGTCATAAAAACAAACCCAAACCAAAACACCTTCCCTTCTGGCAACTAAATAATATATATAAAAGCCGAACCGTCGTACATATTATCTTCATTGATATTTAATATATTTCTGACACAATGTCAGAAGCCTCTTTGCCTTTTTGTCACAGAATTATAATTTCCCCAAAGGATCAATAGAGTACATCTTATCTTATCTTATCTTTGTATGCTCAAATGCCATTGTCTGAATGGGGGCGGAATGGTAGAATCAGACCCATATACATATATGCGAAAGGTTTAGGTTATGTGGTTGTTTGTTTTAGAGTTTTACAGAACTTAAGACTTCCAAGGATCATAATATCAGCACAGAAAAAGTAAATTGAGAGTTTCAGTTTTGTGTGTGGAGAGAGTACATATGGAACAACATTGACATCATATTAACATATAACTAACATCATAATAAGCAACTATAAAATAAACAAAGTACCTACATAACATAGCACATCATCAACATCATACTCAAACATACCAAGTACATAGATAGCATAGAATGTCTTTGAATGGTGCGATGAGTAATACACAGGACATAATAGTATTCATAAAAGAAAACCATACACATCTTAATGTTGCCTTTGTGTTGCCACTAGGCCCTAAAATGGAATAACATAAATACCATATTAATATATAAATATCAACACATCTGAAGTCTATATTTGATATCCTCCCCAATGTATTTGAATATTAAACAAATTTTACTACTACTATTGCCTTTGTAGTGCCTCTCTCATTCATTCATTTATATATATATATATACATACCAATAATATATGAGAAAATGAGAGGACTTACACCTACATGAGCCATAATAGTATGACTCATTATGACTCGTTGACTCATTATGACTTGTTGACTCATGACTTTTGACAACAAAATATCACAGGAAAGATTTATTCACAACATAATAAAAAATATTATGCTCACATAAATGATAGTAACATAAACAATAAAAAGTTGTACAAAAATGCCAAAAGTAAATAAAACAACATACGCACCGTACCCCCCAAAAAATTATCATACAGGAACATTTTGGTGTAGTAAGTTACACTGTAACATAAAAACAACAATGGTGGATTTTAAAAAGAGATTGAAAGCTGATCATTTCAGTTTAATTTTAAACCGCTACAGACTTTACCTTTGATCGATACAAGTCCTTCAAGATAAATGCACGTCAACGTGTGTGTATATTTGTATATATAAATATAAGTATTTATTTCATTAGGAATATAAGGCGCTACATACAGAACACAATGTGTGTATAACACTTGGTGTTGTATAAATGCATAATCATTGTTGGAAATCCTAATTAATGGGAAAGAATTATCGTCCTAAATTATATTTGAGTTAATTCCCTCGTTTCAAAAGTTCGAGAGAGATCGTAAACGCCTTGAATCAAGATGGCGGTTGATCAATAAACTGATGAAAAACTTGAAAGAATTTGGTCTATGTAACCAGCGGTAGAATTAATTATCCCCGCCTCATAAGTGATAACGTATAAATATGAAAGGTGGGAGATTTTGTCCTTTTAACGTTTACTTCGTGATGCCACCATACAATTCGTTTCGAAACTGCTATACATAAAACTGCTAGCTTGAAATTAAATAAAAAAAAGTGAGATGAGAACAATGTGAACTAGTGAAAGACAAGGAGCATCGTAAATTATATTATATAAACATCCTATTTCCAAATGAATAAGAAGAAAAAATGCAAAATCTGGAAATGAAAACTTGTATTACATTCAACAACAACAAAATAGTCGAAATATCAAATATGTTTTCATGGGGCGACCACAATGGTGCCTAAACCAGATTCGACTGGATATCTGAGCATCCAACCCAACAGCGGGTCCCACGCGGGTCGTGTTGTAGCCCACATCGGGATAATGGTGGACTAGACATAACATTTATTGTGAGCCAGTCTGGGAAAACCATATTAAACTAGTTGTGAAATTTCAACTTTTCCAGCTGATGATATGATGGTTAAGAGGCGACTCTCTTGATCATTTTGCTTCTAAAATTGTTCAAATATCTTAAGTAGAAGCCAATTTATGGACATTGGAAGTTGACAAATCAACAAATATCTAGAAGATAAAAAACCGAGAAAATCAAGTAAATTTTGAAACAAAGCTTTTCGCAACCCGTCGGGTTTTCCCAGACTGGCTCACATTTTTCGAAGATAAACTTCGCAAAAACTGTTGTCAAGAGAAAAACATAGCATTGTGCCAGAAATCTCCATCATTGGTTTTCGTAGTGTGATGTGCTATTGTTGCTTTACTCTGCATTCGTGTTACTGACAGATTAAGCAATGCAGTTGGAAGAGACGGATTGACAATGTTCATAGACAAAATGCACTACAGAACGGATACAGCTTAAACACGACTTATAGAAAATAAGCAATATAATATAATAAATTAACTCTATCAAGTCATCCTGCTTCAATATTATAATATATAATGTGCTGTCCGGCGGATATATAACGAAATTGTAACCGGATAGGTATATATAAGTTCCAGGTTGGTTGAATCTAGTTACAAAAGGTTAACTGAATCGGGAGGAAAATTCGTCCAGGGCACCCATTAACTTCTCATGCTGCTCCTCTGTCGACTTGGTCCAGGCGAAAGGAAGGTGAACAGGGACTGGTTTACGATCTGAAAAAAAAATTAGAATTTTTCTTTTTGGTGGTGGATGGAAAACCAACCAACCAACCAGCCGTACAGTGCTGGGAAAGGATAAAAAGAAAACAACATAATGTGTCGGATGACTGGAAAGGTCAAAGGTCAACCAACACAACATGGGCTACACCGAGTGTGTCAGGACTGCCACTCATTCAAATCCACTGTTTTCTTTTTACGCACGTAAACTACTATACACAGCTCAATCCGAAAATTCATGTGCATAATGTGTGTGCGTCCATTTATTATGCAAAACTCCTGATTATGAGTGTGTATTAGAATCTGTATCTTTTTCATGCATCACATAAATATAGATAAAATAATATCCTTTCAGGTCTGTAAATGACCCATCACAAAATTGTCTTAAAATTATCCGAAAATTGTGCACATTTCAGGTAAGGGAGGGATTACTATACTATAGACTTCCAATCAATACTGAAAAAATATATTTAAAAATCAAGCAGTTCCTTAAATTGAGATTGGCTATAAAGATTTACACAGGTCTGTCCTTGGTAACCCAGAAAAACCAACTAGAAAGTGAAAACCTACCTTGGAAGAAAAGACCACTGGGATTCTTTTTGGCCGCATCTGAAATGGCCAGCCACGTCATCGTGTCGGCTCCCTGTTCCTCCGTCCGTAACCTGTTCTTCATTTTCTCGTAGAAGTCAGGAATGGAGGATTGAACGCCTGGTCAAATCATTAAGAAGAAAAAAAAGCATTAGAGTGACTACTAAAAATAACAACAAATATATAGGTACACACAATAATTAGATAGGTATAGGGGAACGCAGAAGAAGAAGAAGAAGAAGATAGGTATCAAAAAGCAAGAAGGAAGAGATAGAAAGGTGACTAGTCTGCTACCAGAAGTCCGAACACACTAAGTAGTAATGAAACAAAGACAAAACTTAAGTAACGTAGCTCACCACCTACCTCCACCCGTAGTCTCTCCTTGTCTGTAACATAATATGTATAATTTGGTATATCACGCATTATAGCAAGTCATGCCGTCTGTCCTTTATTTAATAGCTTTGTCATGCGGTATGCGGTAAATGATCTCATTTGTTTATTATTATCTCTCAGATTCTCTTGCTTACCATAAATCGTTATCATCTCAACAAAATAAGGCGTTCCTAGCAGTGGAAAATAAGAATGTAAAACTAAAGGAAAAACTATTTTTGTCTTTTCAGTCCACTCTAAGAATCGTAGAAAAATCGAAAATCAGAGAAAATCTGAAAGATTTACAACCCTGAATAAGTAGAATATATGTCTTCACAACTGTGTAAAGAGTCTTACCTAAGGACGCAACGTTGGACATTGCCAGCTTGGATTCAAACCTGGGACCTCACTCACAATCTAGAGTCAATAAATACGCAGACTGTTATGTGACCACGGGGGTAAAACATTTATTGTACCTGGCGTATCAGCCCAGCCAGGATGCATGGAGGAGAAGTGAACCTTGGGATACGCCTTGGCAAACTCGGTCGTCATGATGACTTGTTGGCGTTTGGTTTGAGAGTAGGCCATGGTGCCGTCAAATTTGGTCATCTTCTCAAACTGCAGGTCACTCAAGTCCAACTTCTGGACCAACATGCCGCCCGAGGAAACAATTATCTGTAAAGGGAGGGGGGGGGGGGGGGTCGAGAACATCTAATTAATAGCAAGAACATAAATAAAAATGCCACTGTCCTCGATAGAGATTTTTAAAATCAAGTCAGACTACTATGCACTTTCAAGGACTGTACTGTAATGTTTTATGTGACATGTGTGTGGAGTATGCCAGTGTGGAAAAGTTTAAGAAATTGCTGAATTACTCCTCAAAGATCAATGCTTAAAAATGAGCCACTTTCAAGCACCAACTAGGGTACAGATACAGGTCAAACTCACATGACAAAGTCAAGCCATATACATTTCAGACCTGTCTGAAAATGTTCCACAATTCAAGAAAGGGATTATACACAATTGACTTTCAATAAAAACAAAATTAATTTTCTAATGTTTAGTAAAGCAGTCCCTAATATGGGACTGTCTGAAATCAGACAATTGGCTGAGGATTTACAGGTCTGAAATTTGCTCCTGTTGAGATTCGAACTGTGGTGGACACCAAGACCATTGTGACCTCCATAGCATACATCAGTACTAAAGAAACAAACCAAGGAGAATAGGAGAAACAAGAAGCAGATACAGTGGGCGCTGGATTCAACGAGGTCGCATTCAACAAAGAAGTCGGCTACAACGAGGCCAGTTGAAATCCTCGTTTTCCCCTCCTCTTCCTGACCGACGTCACGCATAACGAAAGGTCGTATACGACGAAATCATGTCGTCAGTCCCGACGACCTCGTTGAATCTGACTTCCATTGTAGCTGTCATGTCATGTCGTGTCACTGACCACTCTGGGATCCTCTGCCGACTCTAAGACGGGCAGAAGGCCTTTGGTCAGGATGTGTGTGCCGAGGGAATTGGTGGCAAAGGTCACCTCCAGTCCATCATCTGTCACTTGCCGCTTGTCGTCAGGGATCAAGACCCCTGCGTTGTTGATCTAAGGGGAGGTAAGTAAGAGATTGTGGGAAATAGTTTGTATAGAAGTTAATTAAGTTTTTGCTAATAAAAATATTAAAAAGCAGATTGACAAAGATCTGTAGAATTAAGTTGGATTTCATCTTTCTCTAATAATATAGACTTCAATACAATATTATGCGTACCAATGCCTCTCTTGCGCTACTAGTGTCAAATGAAGCTCCCCCCCTCATGTCCAGTCGAGAAGCTTTCATGTCTAGCTTTGACACAAACAACATCGGAGGAATTCCATTCTGGTCAAAGTCTAACACTTTAGCTGTACGAGTACGAGACATAATGGTCTACCTTGGGTCGTATACGGTTTGTGACACAATGGCCAAAGGTTCTTTCCTGATTAATTAGTGCATTCAGCAAAGGGATTGCTCTCCTCATCACTTAATAAAGTACCTAGGTACCTCAATAGTTTTTCAAGTTATGACGCCCTGAAATACCAGAGGTGATTTTGTATTTGGTAGTTGTACTAAAACATTAATTGCGACAAAATGAGAAAAGTAATCATTATAAAACACTCTAGTAGTATAGATGTAGTTCTGACCAGCACATTGAGCGAGTGACCCTTGGTGACAAACTGGTGGACAAACTGCTTGATGTCCTTAGGCTTGGACATGTCCAGTAGATGCAGGTAGATTGTCTGGAAATAAAATAGAGATATACAAATATTTGTCGTTTATTGTTCGACAACAGGAATTTCTTGTAAATCTGACAAAAATGGACCTAGTAGGTAAACCATTTTCATCCTTTCTTCTTTTAAATTTGCCTGACTGACTGACTGTGACTGGGATCATTTCTGTTTTTTTACATCTATGACAAAAATTTGTTTTTTTGTTTGTTTTAGAGCTTTACGGCACTTCAAACTCGATTCTAATATCCTGCTCTCCTCACTTCGAGGATCCCCATAACCGATAGGGGGTCAAGAATTGGAAACCAAATATAAAGTAAGATATTGGTTAAACAAAACACTGTGTACTGTAACCTTTTAATTATTTTATTGGAAAAGTCCATATCAACAAAATATTACCTTACCTCACTTCCACTCGCTTCTTGCAATTCTTTCAACGCTGCTTTTCCGCGTTCCTCATTGCGACAAATCATGTGGACAATACCACCTAGAGTAAAGTAAGAATAAAATCATAAAAAACAAAATTCAATAAGAGTAAGAGTTCCATTCTTTTCTGATTATGAAGGCTCTGCCCATTCATTCAGACAGACATCCTACATCTCTATACACTACAGAGCTCACAAACGGCGGCCTCTGGTAGAATCTGTATTATCTATACTATGAGTAGACTCAATTGTGAGTATTGGTGTCCGAGGGTGGTGGGTATTTATTGTGTGGATATTATCAAGGTTCAGTGTGATTGATAATGCTGCCTCTCAGCGCAACTACCCAGTGCAACTCTTGACCAGATATTGGTAGGAATTCTAACGTAGGAATTTTGCCCGGCTATATCAATCATTTTTCTATAAAAAAGTATATACTAGTAGTAATACGCCCGCGTTTTAACGGGACATAAACTGGGCTATATGTGCCAGTATTGTAGCCTGATTTGGGTTTGCAGCTCTCTCTCTCTCTTTCTTTTGAAGAGAGATAAGACCACACCATATATATACCAATCCATGATGATGAATAAAGATCTCAAGCTAATCAAGAATCTTAAATAATTTTTTTAATGTTTTAAAGTTCTTAGTTTCGCCTGTTTCAACCCATTTAGGTTAAAGCACAAATGGCACATCTGACGAAAGCAGAGCCCCTAACTTTCAGTTCAAATTGCCCCCACCTTTCTTCGCAATATTCATTGCCGTCACTTTGCCAACACCGCTATTGGCTCCTGTCACCATGAAGCTACGACGACTGATGTCAACATTCTCAAGGTCACCGTCATCAAACGATTTACTGGCTGCCTCATATCCTGATCTGAAAATAGAGATCACAGAGATTTGAGAGTGTGATTGGGAAGGGAATGTTATTGGGAAGCCCTTTGAGGTCTTGGCGAAAGCCGCTCTATACTACAAATAAACTTATCATTATTGTTATTATCCCGCCCCAACATTCTTTAAAGGTCCATATTTTGACAATGAGAATACTATAACGTGATCTTTCAACGACACAATCATCGTGTAAATCATTTCTACCAATCAAAGAAGAAAACCAAAAGAAATAAAAGTGTTATGAGCTGCTACTAAATGGAAAGTATGGACCTTCTATTCTCTAGTTAATTTATATTAGATGGACTTAAAAAATAAATAAAACTGATTTTGAACGGTTAGTTAATTACTGTGTCTTGATCTTACTTCGTATACTCTTTGAATCCTTTCATAAACCAAACAACGTTTCTGTAAATTGACATTGTGTTGTCCTTATGTAACACGAAAATAAATGACAAAGCTGATCGCTGATCTCCAAGTTGTACGAATAATGTACGAGGACTCGAGTACATAATAGTAATGTTTAGTATTCGTTTCGGTACTTTCAGTCCCAGTAGCTTGAGCAGGTTGATATAATGATAAAGGCTCTTTTATCACGCACTGCACCTCGGGCCACCAAATTCGACATACACGTTATTTTCTTCGACCAGCCTCTTCTTACCGAGTGTTTTAGATGATAAGATTGGGGGAGCAGCAAAGAATTAAAACTTATCGAACGATGACCTTTGACATCAACGTACCAAATTATGGCCGCCATAAAGTAGCAGTGGTGGGCAACAAAGTTGGAGCGTCTATAGTTACCGACTAACTATAGCTATCTTAATTAACTTTCTCTCGCCTACAGTCGGATTAAAACTTTATTTTGGTTTTGGGTTAGAATGGTTCATTAGATGCACGAATCTTGAAAGGTTATCATTGATGAATATCTAAGACAAGGGCAAAAGAAAAAGAAATATACTTCTAGCTCAGCGGTTGGGGGATGATGTTTATTATGTGTGTTTTGTGATGGTTCTAATGTGGGCGGTGGTTGTAAAAGGTGGGGAGGGTTTCTATGTTTGCGCGTTATTGGGATGCTAGAGAAAGCTTTTTTTGTGCCTACATGTTGATATGAAGGGTTGGTGGTCAGAATGTAAATCTTTTCGAGTAGACATAATTTGCATTTTTTTGATGATGTGGAGTATGGTGAGGTGGTTGCTATTATTTTCCAGTATGGAGTGTGGTCTATGCTGTTGTCTTTTAAGTGCCAAATGTGCTCGCTCAGTGTGGTAGAGTTGCGTTTGTGTGCCAGTTTGAAAGAAGACTTGTGTAGAGTGTAACGGGTTTTGAATGTGTTTTCGGTCAGACCTATGTATGTTTCTTTTGAGTTTGTGTTTGTTTGTGTTACAGTTGTTTGGTATTTGACGCCCTTTTGTTGGCAGTTGCCCTTCAGGGCGCATTCAGATTTTGTTCTGCAATTGCATGCGTGTTGGGTGTCAATAATTTGGTGTTTGGTTTTATTGGCCAAAATGTTTTTGTTGTCACCATGGGCAGCTACGACGGTGCCGAAACGTGTGAACTCGTTGGTTTATACCTACTTTCTCAACTCCAAGACCTAAACATCGATGTAGGCCTTTACAGAGATGACGGGCTAGCTCTATGCAATTTAAGACCAAGAGAAATAGAAAACACCAAGAAACAATTATTATTATATATTATTATATAATAATATGTGTAAACAGACAGGGTGGAAATCCAGAGGAAGATCCAAACAAAATTTGTAGACGGTGAATAAATGTGCTCAACCCAAGGGGAGCTATAGATAAATATATTTACACAAATTATACAAGGAACAAGAATTCAAATGTACATTGACAATATTGTTTCATTCTGCAGCTACTAATGGTGCATGACGAATTGGTTTAACCGGCGCCCCTAACCACTCAGCCACCGAGGCTACGCTACGTGGAGAATTTCAAGCGAGACAGATCTGATTATGCGTAGGTAGTAGTATACCACTCAAAAAGCAAATACTGATATTATATATCATAGACCCCTCACGATCTGACAGCGACTGGGAATTCATAACGACATCAAGGCGTCTGGGCGAAATTAAAATTTGTGCTTTTAACGGTAGATAAATGAAATGATGAACTATTTATGCCCATCATTGCCGTAAACCAGTTATTACCGGCTCTAACTACTAGACTAGGTAGTAATTTCATGGGATCAACAATAACTCTTGACAGCTCCGAGGGATTGGTCAAGCGGTCAAGTGGTCAGTCGCGGCTCCCATAACGTGGCGTGGGCAGCCTAGTGGTCAGCGTATCGGTCTGCAGGTCAAAGGGTCTAGGGTTCGAATCCTGACTGGGTCGGACGTTGAGTCATTGGGAAAGACTCTTTACACAATGATTTTCTCATCCTATTATGGGAGACGGATGTAAGATTTGAAGGTTCGCAACTTGTCGTTGTCTATGTCCGAAAAATGGTGTACGTTGTACACGCCTAACAGGCCGCATGTTTCGATGTGTTACATGTATGTTTCGCTGGGTATGAATTATATATTATTTTGAAGCGCTTAGAGCATGGTGGTGACCGTGGATAAGCGTTATGTAAATGCTATCATTTATTATTATGTATTTATTGTTTGCTTCTTTGTTTTAATAATATCAGCGCCGAATTTATTTATCCTATTATCTATAACCCGGAAATCACATTCAGACCTCAACGCGCCTTAACTGTCTGGGGACAAATCTTTCTTTCTTGATCACCCCGTGTGGGGTCCGGGAGGATACAAGAATAAACCCAACATGTGGCTACTGCGTGTCGTAAGAGGGGACTAAAAGGGTGTTTTGCTGTCCACGGTTTCCGTTTCTCTTCTTAGTTGCTGTGGCGGCATCTTGTCCCCCACTTGCTTTGTCTTCTATCGTCATGCTCTCTCTCGTCAACTCTTATCCCTGCCCCAGCTCCCTCATAATGTGTTGCCTTTTTTTAATGAGTTGATTTTGTTTTTTTCTGTAAATCATCTCCGTTTGATGTATTGCATTATGTATGTAGTGTATGCATTGAATGAATGCATTGCCATGCCATGTTAGATAATATGCTGCTATAATGTAATGTCAATATTATTATATTCAATATCATGACGTCAGGGTGCAATACATAAAATACCTCAAACACCAATACCGCCACTGCTAATAACAACACTACCATCACAACTATGATATTAACATCACAACCATAATATCTACCACCACCACGACCATCAATACTACCACCACCACCATCACAACCACAACCACTACCACCATAACCAATACCATCACCACAACCATTTTTTTATAACCGCTATCACCATGACCATCATTATTACTACTACCACGATTACTCTGCCATGTCATAACGTAATTAGATTATCTCCCTGACTAGTTGCAAAAACAACCATGTTATATAAAAAAAAACGATGCCTTTTCCATGGCAATAATGAGTGTAGCCAACTGCCACATTGACATACGTATCTAGCTATTCATTTCAATTCCTTCCTTTCACCCGGAAGGGTATCGACGCAACAGTGTGTGGGTGATTGTATGTATTTGCCTTCATAATCTATTGGAATTCTATCAATGGGCGGAATTCCAAAAAGATATCGCGAATAATAATATACGTGTACCCCTTTGATGCCTTTACCTGTAGTAATATTAATGGCCAGCCGTCCATTTCACCAGAAATACTCTAATTTGTTGCTGATGCAGGTGTGTTTCATAATATAATTTCATTCTATCCTTCAGGTTTTTAGAAAATATTGTTTTAGGTTCAAAAGGTTCATCATAGGTGGCGATAAGCATTCGTTTCTTTCCAAGCACTTAATTGGTATAGTAGACTTAATAATATTAATTAGAAATAGTAGTGAACCAGTGCTGTTTCTTTTGTTGTTTCTACCGTGTGCGTAACAAAGGTGATAAATACTTGACCATCAGTGGCCAGACCATCCTGGTGATAATATTATAGCAATTAGTTGACCGATGTGAGTAGCCTTCAATATTATTAACCCTGTGCCACGCTCACCTTGATAATTTATTAACTCTTTCCGTACACTGCAAAAAGAAGGAGTCTCCAACCTACGGTTAGGTAAGAACGTTCCTAACAGCAGCAACGCACTGTACGGCTGGCCACCGGTACGAATAGAGTTAATCGATACTACTACACTCAATAAGAGAGTTTAATAGTATTATATTATTCCATTGATTAGCCAGGACTGTCGTCATAGTTCAACAGCGATGGACGAATCCACAACAATCAAAACGTCTTCTTCGGTGCACGATCAGCTTTCAACCTCGTCCAAAGGTTACCTGACCTTCTCGCAAAGGGATGGCCACTACGATGCACAGCACGACCCCTTTCCAGACGGAACAAAAATCATGGATAAAAAACCGACAGCAGATTCTCATCAATCCGGGTTCCTCCAAATGTCCAGAAGAAAAAAACTCATTCTCGCTCTCTGCACTTTCGCAAATTTCATCTCC
This sequence comes from Dendronotus rufus, assembly GCA_032358575.1. Lineage (NCBI taxonomy): Eukaryota > Metazoa > Mollusca > Gastropoda > Nudibranchia > Dendronotidae > Dendronotus > Dendronotus rufus. The sequence continues at coordinate 12,060 of JAULCB010217271.1, forward strand.
GGCTGTTCCTTTTCGTTGCCCGCTCCGTTCTTCCCAGACGAGGCGTCGACAAAGGGCATGTCCGAAACGTTAGTCGGGTTCGTGTTCAGCGCGTACGAGCTCATGATTTTCGTTTTTTCTCCAATTTTCGGGAACTACCTCTCATCCATCGGCCCGAAATTCGTCCATCTGAGCTGTATCTTTTCCGGCGGCTCGAGCACCCTTCTCTTCGGCACGCTCATCTATTGCCCTCCCGGCCCGTCTTTCATCGGGATAAGCTTCGCGTGTCGGCTCATCCAGGGCATCGGATACGCCGGATTCGTCATCGCCAGCTTCTCCATCGTGTCCACCGAGTTTCCGGACCGAGTGACCACCGCTTTCAGCGTCATAGGGGGTGCTCTGTTCTCCTTGGGAGGATTCCTACTCCCTTTCTGCGTCTTGGGCGGAGTGTTTATGTTGAACGGAGTGTTTCTATATCGATTCTTGCCCACGCCGGGTAAACTGGAGCGAAAACGAAAGTCAACCATATTGAAATTGCTCCGAGTCCCCATGGTTCTGATTCCGTTGTGTAGCATCTGTTTGGGGTCCATGGGTATCACATTTCTACAACCGACCCTGTCCAACCACATAAAACCGTTCGGTCTTTCTCCAGCCACAACCAGTCTGTTCTTCACCATCCAGCCTTTCCTCAGCTGTTTGATCGGGCCGATCCTTGGATACCTCACCGACACCAAAAACCTCCAGGCCCCTCTCATCATCCTCGGTCATTTGTTCGGCGCCTTCGGCTTTCTCATCGCCGGCCCCGCGTTCCCGTTCTTGCCCTTCGACATTTGGACAGTAACGGGAGGCCTGACGCTGATCGGGATCACCTACGAATGCACGCTCATCCCGACCCTCAAGTGTATGGTCCTCGGAGCCCTGTGTGCTGGCTTCGAAGACAACATCGACACCTACGCCGTAGTGTCCGGACTTCTGAATTCCTTCTATTACTTTGGCGGCATCGTGGGGCCGCTGGTCGGAGGCTTCTTCGGGTTCGTCCACGGGGCCCTCATCATCGGTGTGCTCAATCTACTCGTCATGGCCGTGTGCTTGGTATTTTTTTATACCCGGACGTGTGTAGCAGGTGCAGACGTCGATGTGTAGTGTGTAGTGGTGTGAGGCAGCACACACACACAGACAGACACACACACACACACACACAGACGACACACACACATGCAGACGACACACACACACACACACACGCACACACACACACACAGACGGTAAACACAAAGCCACAGAAATGTGTGACAATCCAAATCGCTATTGTCACAGAATACAGTTCACTAACAACAACATTTCAGTAGTGACATTTTGTTGTAGGAACGAATTCCTATAATACTTTTATTAAGTGAATTGAATTCAGTTTTATAATAATATGCCTTACAAATTCTATAATATTGGTTCTAGAATTATCTATCCCTATACCATGCATACAAATTGTTACCATTGTTATATCTATGAGTAGTTAACAGATGGGCTATATAAGCTAGACCATTTCGATGTTAGGGGGCATTATTATTCACCAGACACCAAACGGGCTGCTGGTTCAAAGAACGTTATATTGGATTAAAGACGATTCCGGTAATAAACTACACGGACGTCTCCAATCATACATGGCTGCTCCAGGAGTTAGTGCGAAGCTCTAAACCCGCACTTACGTCCATTGACGATAAGACGCTGCACTGAGGCAAGTGCGAGGCTCTGACCCGCACGGACATCTCCGACATTGCAGCGAC
>JAULCB010217382.1:0-13818 GCA_032358575.1 Dendronotus rufus
GAGAGAGAGAGAGAGAGAGAGAGAGAGAGAGAGAGAGAGAGAGAGAGAGAGAAAGAGAGAGAAAGAGAGAGAGAGAGCGAGAGATAGGGGAGGGGGGAAGAGAGAAAGACAGACAGATGGAGACAGAGAAAGGCAGGGAGACAAATGGATCAATACAGGGACAGACGGTAGGAGAAGAGAAAAGAAGAGATAAATATATTATGTACGATGATGATGATGATAATGATAACTTGCACCGTTGACAAGTGAAATGGGGTATAGATACAACAGTGCATTTCATTAATCACAGTCAATCCTAAATAAGACTAAGACACATGAAAAGAAGAATTGATTGATATTGGATAACATAGTATAGGTGAGGTGGCAATAATGATAATATACAAATAAAACTTGATGACATGTCCATCAACATTCAAAGTAGAGATAGGTCCAAGGCTCTAGAAATGAGTGAGAGTGAGAGGTGATGGCGTATCATTTCATTCAAACTGATACGGATGAAATAGTGTATAATGTATATACAGTCTGACTGATAATATGGAGAGAAGAATAGTAACATACAGGCTGGAGTGTTTGATATATATATATATATAATATACATATTTTGTGCTCAAGCTAAATTAAAAGGAATCGAAAGGGAGCAGAAGAAAAGAAAACTGAACTTAAAAATGTGCGTGTCACTTTCTGTGTGTGTGTGTGTGTGTTTGTGTGTGTGTTGGTGTCTGTGTATGAGCCTGTGCATAGCATACTGTATTGGGCTTTAGTTCTGCGCTAAGCTATTTGAATGTAATGTGTATATTATGGTATTCATCATCATTTGCATGGGATGGATGGAACAGCGAAAGTTTCAAAGATTGTGTAGTAGTAGTAGTGTAGTGATAAAGTTGAGATACAGGGATACAGCATTATCAGTAGTCAGAAGCAGACAGCAGTAGTAGCAGCAGTCAAATACAATACAATATATATGTATATACAGCACAGCAGCAGCATTTTCCAAGGCCAAGGAGAGAATGAAGCATCTTTTGCCAGCTCTAGGCTTCAAGCTTCAAACATGCAGCTGGTGGTGGTAGTAGTAGCATCACCATTTCACCATCATCATCTAATATCCCTTGTTCCTCCTCTTTATCATCGTTCAGAGCAACATCATCATCATCATCATCATCATCATTATCTAGTATGTATTGGTTTCTTTATCAACTTTCGTATTCCTCCTCCTCCTCCTCCTTATCATCACTGACACTGACAGCATCATCACCATCATTATCTAATATCCCTTGTTCCTCCTCTTTATCATCGTTCAGAGCAACATCATCATCATCATCATCATCATCATTATCTAGTATGTATTGGTTTCTTTATCAACTTTCGTATTCCTCCTCCTCCTCCTCCTTATCATCACTGACACTGACAGCATCATCACCATCATTATCTAACATTGTTTCTTTATCACCTTTCGTATATATTCCTCCTAATTATCACCGCTGAGAGCAACATCATCATCATCTTCAACATCATCGACGGAAATATGTGCAGTAGAAAGAGTTCATAACAGTGAACAGTTAAGTCCCCTCCGCCCGTCCCCTTCAGATTCCCGAAGTGCGCATCCAAGAAAGAAAACGTGTTTGGATATAAAGTTTAACTTACCAACCGGCCGCCTCTCTCTCTCTCCCCTTACTCACTACTCTCTCCTTTAGTAGTAGATGTAACAAGATTGATATATTAATAGTAAGACAATGATGAAAAGGATAATATCATTATATTAATCAACTTATCATTATCATAAAAGATATTAAACATTTCATCTCATTTCGCCCCTATCAAATTATAAGCTATCCTAGGATCCTCATTGATTATATCAATCTTTGAAGCTATTCAAAATGCTACTATTTTCCTTTTTCGCCTTCTTCTTGTGAAGTGTAAAAAAAACAAAAAACAATAAATCAAAGCACAACATAAAATAAAGCCAGTGAGCCAAAACAAAGAACTGAAACTGAAAAAATGTTACGTATGACAAAAATTACTGGTCATTCAACCAATATAAGACCAATTAATCTGCCTGTATTATTTAAATATCAAGAAAAACTTATGACATCCAATGGAGAGGATCAAGCAAATCAATTCTTGAAGCTAAAGCATGCACAACATTGAATTCAAACAGGAAATAAAAAGTTATTCTGCACAATTTTATGAATATCTAATACTAATAACTGCTTTTATTAAACGTTCAGGATGCTAAAACTAAAAGAGATTGTGCCCTGCTCCATGATTATATTTTAAAACTATGCAGAATAAAGTACTTCTATTTTGTTGTTTCTATCTCAGGGGCCTTTGAGTCTTGGCTCTTATGCCCAATGCCATGTGGCAGTATAATTGTAGTGATATGCCATGTGGGGATGAAAACACAAATTGAAAGAATTCGTTAATCGAACTTATCCCTAACATGTCTGGCTCTTATTCTGGTTATCCACAGGAGAGTTACATGAATAGAGCCTGCAAAGTTTCAGTCCAAACGATTCTTTAATAATGTGCGCCAATAGATTGTACTGCAAGAGAAAAACTTCTTGCCTAAAATCAGTTGTTTTGCTCGTTTTTCAACAACCCTGCATATCCCATAGAAAAATGGAAAAAGAAAAGATAATCCCACAGAGCAGAATTATCGTGAAGGACTTGTCATAACCACTCGGACCAAAAACTGAAATAGAAATAGAAAGCTCAATAACCCTGTTGACTCAAATAAAGAAACAAAAGCAATACAAAAATGAACATGGGGAAGTTAATACAAAAAATGATTTTAAAAAAGACACCTGAAAATGAAAAAAAGTGAAACAAGCAAAATTGAGTTGAAATGGAACAAAAATTATTTGACGAATAATTTTTTTTTTTAAAAACAGGTTGTAAAATCAAGGGAACAATAACATTAATTAAACAACAATAAATGCTACGACAAACAACAAAAGAAACCAAAGCACAAACTACAAAGCGTCAACAGAAAAGCCAACAATAAATTATCATCTACATACTACTACATACAAAGAAGACAAACAAAATATTATTGGTGAATTTTGAGTTCTCCTTCTCGATGAAAATAAAATGAAATTAAGATTTTCTAAAATGTGTCGAGTTAAGTCATGCAAATTAAACATTTTTTTGAGGTTTTTACGAATGAATTAATGTCTCAACTAACCGACAAACCAAAATGATTAATAAATTAACTCGAGTACACTAACTCAACTACTACTTACACAACTACAATTTATTATTATTATCAATCAAGCAAAGCAAAGCCACAGATAAAATAACACCAAACCAAAAAGAAGAAAAAAATACAAACACCAATGATAGATAATGGCGACAACTTGAACAAAATAGAAGTAGCAATACTAAATGTAGTACAAGACGAAGAGGAATGTGAATGGTATAGATAGATCTAGAAACAAAGTCTTCAGTTTGATACGAGTCATGAGAAGTTGATCCTAATAATTTCTCAACATTTTTTTGAAACGTCACGATTATTGAAAATACCTCGTATTCATATCCTACCATAGGATATCAATCCTCCCTACCATTCGTATCCCTACCAACCAATGCAAACCACTGAGAATGAAGGGGTGAATTACATATTGAGGTTCATCATGAGAAGAGGAAAGAGGGTGGGTGGGATCAAACAGACAAAGCAATTTGGAGAAAGGTTTTTTTTAAAGACGGGAACAAGACATTTAAAAAAAAAAATTTGCACCAGTTAATTGATAATATTTAAAACAATGAAAAATGAAGAGTCATAATTTATTAAGTATACTTGACTTGCTTTATGAAACTTTTAAAATGCCCAAATTTGTCTGTTTGTTTTTAACCACGCTTTTTAAACTAAATGACATCTAAGTTCATTTCTCCACCTCTGCAGAAAGACAACTTTAGTAGAAACCCTTGACATTTCTTTTAAAACCCTTGAGAAAATATTGGGGGAGCGAGAGATAGAGATAGAGATAGATAGATAGATAGATGAATAAAGAGAGAGGAATTGCTAAAAGCAAATGAATGAAAACATCGTTAAATCTACTTCTACTTCTAGTCAGTGTGTTAATGTTAGGTATGGTCAATGTAGTAGTATAGATGGGTTACATTTCATTAATTTCTTTCATTCATTTTTAGGTTCATAGTGTTAAGTTTAGTTTGGAAAAAAAGGTAGTTTACTTAGTAGAAAAATGTATGTTACAGAGAAAAGAATAGATTTTTGATTTTTTTGTTCATATTCGAACAACTGAAAAAATGCAATTGATTAAAAAATACTCTTAATGCCTTTCAGAACTACAACAATTTTGAGTCTTAAAAACAAATAAAAATAAAGCAGGCTATTATTACAAAATAATAAACAAAAAGAAAAGAAAAAGAGAGGTGAAAAAAATAAGAATAAAGAAACACCAGAAAAAAAGAAAAAGAAATTGTTTGATCTTTTTTTACCCAATGTTTCTTCTTCAAAGCACACTATTACAACCTTCTCTGCAACCTTGCGTCTTGCAAACTACGATTCTACGCTCAAAATAATCTCTATCTCAGAGTGAACAAGTAGCCAAGAATTAAATTTAAAGATTCAACGACGTTCTACTCTCTACAAACCAACTATGCCAGTACCACAAATATCCCTCTACTGGCAGGATGAAAAAGGTGATACTGAACCCATTATGACTATTATCACTATTATCGTTATTATCGTTATTATAGTTATCATTACGTGGTTAGTCGGAAATATAGTTTTAGAAGAGGATGATGATGATGATGATAGATAGATAGCAGTGGGGGGAGGAGAGCGGTGTGAGAGATCTAGTGGCTTCATCGGTTTATTGGTAGGTAGTAGTGACTATTACCTATCTAGAGCAAACTCCATCAAATCTTCGTAACTGACGGTGGAGGAATGCTTGTAGCGGGCCAACATGGCGGGCGATAGGTCTAGATCACCGTAATCGCTGGTGGTGGTGGTGGTAGCATCCGTTGTGTTTGTATGATGATGATGATGATGATGATGATGGGAGGGAGCTTGTAGAATTGACGAAGACGACGACAACGATGATGATAATGCTGCTGCTGCTGATGACGGGGATGATGAAGATACCATTGGACGAACGGTTGCGATTGCTGCTGCTGATGTTGTTGTTGAGCTGGGCATGAGATTTGGTGGAGGAGGTGAGGTAAGGCATCTGTTGTTTGAACTGCTGGCTGTGATGGTGGTCGAGGATGAGGACGCAGTGCCTTTACTGCCGGCAAATTTTTTTGGGGGTAAGGAAGACAGCGGTAATTGAAACCGATTTTGAGTATTATGGGAAGAGCAATTTATTTTGTTTGAATTTGAAGAACTACTAGCGAAGTCGGTGGGGGAAGGGAGGGGTGCGTGCGTCGGAGAGGAAGATGCGGAGGAGAGACGGAAATATGCGGAATCGGTATCCTCTGAACAAGGGGTGGAGGGGGAGGGTGGGGGAGAGACAACGGTGGTGGTTACTATAGGAGATCGAGGGGGTAGGGTCGGATTGGGAGGAGAGTTAGTGTGAATTTCTGTGTTAGCGCTAGTGCTACTAGACGTATTGGTAATGCCTCTGGAAGTGGTTCTAGGCGAAACGAAGGGAGGAACACTGTCGGATAAACCGGCTTTTATATTCATATTTTTATTTTGGAATGCTGGATTATTGGAGAGTTGTAGTCGTAAGTTTGAATGAGGATGAGGATGATGTGTGGTGGTGGAGGGTTGAGAACTCGGAGGAGGAGATGAGACTGTCGGGTGAGGGTGGGGGTGAGAGTGAGGATGAGACGACGGTTTATTGGATGCGACGACCACGGGGTGGAATGGACTTTGGGAATACGGATGAGGAACGGATGGCGCCTCGGAGAAAAACGCGTCATCGTCACCCATCTCGGAATCGACGGTGGTGGGAGGTACCGGAGAGCGCGACGGGGGATATCTGAAAACGCTGTGAGGGCTGCGGCTGCTGTTTCGCCCGGGGGAGACGAGTGGGTGTGTGTCATGGGTTGGCAATGTGTTGGTGTTGATGTGGTGAGATGTGTTGTTCTGATGATTTCTATTCGCGTTTGTCATGCTAGAGGATCTCCTTCGGCTCGAGTAAGAAGAAAGACTATTATTATCGTTAATGCTTTGCAGGTTCCTCGGAGAAAGAGGAGGGGGTTGGCCGGGGGATGAAGATCGTATGTGTGTGTTTGCGTCTTGTGCCGAAAGGCTGCGTAGGAACGTACTCCTTTGTTGAGTGTTGGTGGTGAAACCTAGTTTTTCTCTGTAGGAAGGGGTGGGAGGGGCGGGGGGCATATCGGCGGGAGGACTTTGGTCTACTATACTAGGGTATCGAGACACGAAGGGGGCTTGGGGCTGCCAGCTAGTGCTTCTCATGAGAGAGGTTGTTCTAGGATTGGCGGTGGTGGAGGTGGTGTTGGCGAAACGCCTGTGAGAAGAAGGGGAGTGGGGGGAAGTAGGGTGAGAGGAAGACCACGAGAGAGGTATGTGTGTGGGTTCGTCCCTGACAGACAGGTCTGTGGGGGAAGGGAGGTTGACAACCAGAGAGGGAACCTTACAGTGAGAAGGAGGCGATTCGAGGAGCATGTGTGTCGGTTCGGAGCTCGTGTCTGCAAAGTGGGAGATGTCTGAAGTAGGAGGTAGGTCGAAAGACCTCGAGTGAAACGGTCGAGAGGTGGAATCGAAGGACCGACTGTGAGGTGAGAGAGTGCGGGGGTTGTTTCTGTGGGAAGACGTATCAACAGAGTGGGATTGGTGTAACTGCCGATGGGGAAAAGAATGAGAATGAGAATGAGAAGAGGAAGAAGGAGATGAAGAAGGCAGAGGAGATCTAGGAGGAATGGGTAAGGGCTCGGACATAGAAAGACTGCTGTTGGTGATAATAAATGCCGCTGGTTTTGAGGAAAAAGACGAAGAAGAAGAAGAGGAAGAGGTTTGCGGGTAGGGAATTTTGCTGGAATAAGTGAATCTCCTCTCTCTGCCCTTAATGTTAAACGGTTCCGCCTGGGGGGCTCGAGGAGGAAGGGGAGGGGTAGGGGAAGAGGACCTCTCGGGTTCTTCTAAACTATTACTTCTTCGAAGTTCTCGCGTACGTTTTTGAAAAGATGTCGACGATGACGGCGCTGCTATTGCGTCTGATTTACTATCGGGGTTTTCCGTTAACGACTGACTACGGCGAGGGGGCAAACGAGGTGGGACTGAACCGACCTCGACGAATTGAAGATGGGGGGGTCTCTGAGGAATGACTGGTGGGGTTTGAGGATCTGGGACAAGAGTAGTAGCCATCCCTGAAGGTGGTTTGGAGATTTCATCGGTCTTCGTAGTAGTAGCTGATGCGGTCCTCCCACAATTTGTAAGAGGCGGCATCAATGCTGTAGATGCAGTCGAAGGAATGGTGCAAGCGTAGTAAACCGGTCCACCCGAGTTAGCTGCTTTTTTCTCTTCAGAGGTGAGCTGAATTCTTGCTAGATCCATCTTATGGCCTTGCTCCGTGAACTTCCGGACTTCCTCGGCCGCGGAATCCCGTCTTCCAGCCACGGCACTGGCCACTTCGGACAGGTCGCCGTCCATGAGAGTGGACGTCAGTTTGTCCAGCTCCAACAAAATCTCAGCAGCAGCATTGGTATTCTCATCGACCGACAACAACAACGACGATGATGATGACCTTTGGTGGACAGTTGCGATTATTGGTGATGACGTAGAGGAGAAGACAGTGTGTTGTTTTTGCTCCAGTTTGTCGTAGTTTGGTGATGGGGGTGGTGGTGGTGGTGGATTTTCTCGAAGTCCTCCGTTGTTGTCTTGTGAAAAAGGTGAAGAAGAAAAAGACGTCATCAGTCGAGGCTCCTCCCCATCAATCGACTGCAATTCGGCGTATTGGACGACCAGGGGAGACGTTGGGGACTCCGACGTCGTTTGTCTGGAAAGAGGGCTAGAGAAATTAAGAGCAGGCACTCGAAGGACCTTAGCCCCTCGTGTGCCTTGGTTACCATGGTTACCTGCAGAGCCGCGGCCAGTGCGTATGGGGATGGCTCCTCCGCGAAGCATGCGTAGCGGGTTCAAGTCCACCTCGTCAGAGCCCTCCCCTCCTCCACCATCCTCCTGATCCACGCTGGGGGTTCTGCCAGGGATGCCCTGAGGTTCCCTGGCGTTGGGACGGGGGCGGGCTGCTGCTGCGGTGGTGGATGATGATGATGATGCAGTTGTCGAGTCGCCGCCTTCACCGCTACTCGTCGTCAGATTTCTCTGGTGGTCCAGGTGGCGGTTCAGGCGCCTTTCGCGGAGGCGACTCATGATTTCTTGCGGAGACGGCTCGCTGAGGTCTTCCTCGAAAAGGGAAGAGGATTGTTTTTTACCGAAAGAGTCTTGCCGGTCCGTCGAGCCAAAAGAGGAGTTGGCGTGGTGATCCGGCCGGCTGCTACTATCGGAAGAGTATTCGCTCTGCTCCCAATCGGCTCGCTCCGATTCCGCATTTTCAGACGTCGCGTCCGACCGATCGAGAGACGATCTTTGCGAAGAGCGAGCAGAGGATCGGTCGAAAGTCGACGAATTCTTCTCCGAGAGCTGGTCGTCTCTTAAACTAGCACTGTTGTCATCGACTCTCACAATTTCTATGGTCCTTTTCAAGTCCTCCCGCTCTTTCTCCTTGCTGGCAGAAGTGCTGTCTTTGCGAGCGGGCGGGGGGTTGGGGTTACTTTTCTGTTCGATTTCGGGAGATTCGGAGTTGTGTCGAATGGTCGGCTCGACGCGCTGAATCTCAGGCCGCGGCTTCGGCACGGGAAGTTCTGACTTTTTCGACGCGTCAGCTGGTTTGGTGGGTCGGGGAGCGGGGACTGGGCCTGCTGGGGTTGCATTAGTGGTGGTGGGGTGGGTGATAGCGATAGGTTTGCTGGTGAGGACCGGGGCGGATATCAAAGGTCTCGACGCTACCGGTGGGGGGGATACAACAGTCTGTTTAGGGTGGACGTTGATGTTGTTGTTGTTGCTGGTACTGGAATGAGACACAGAGGCTCTAGGCGGCGTCTCGCTGGATCTTTTAAACTCCCGGTGATTGGACTCGGCGAACACCGAGTCTTGATCTTTGAACAGAGGAGAATCAGCGATTTCCGAGAAGAGTTTTTGTTCCGCCGTTCCTCCTTTGACTACCAACACGTTGTAAGCTTGTTGGGCCTCGGGCGTCAGCTCATCGGCGATGTCCCCTTTGCTTTCGAGTTCGTCCGAGAACGTTCGTTTCCTCTCGGCTTTCGGGCTCGTCGATCTTCGCAACGAGCTCCTCAGCTTGGAGACGATGCCCTGAGAGTCCTCGTGGCTGTTGCCTTGGGATTTGTCGTTGCTAGCTTGGCCGTAGGACTCCCCGGGACTCCTCAAGGCCGTCAATTCTCTGGCGTTGGCCAGGGCTGTTTCCATGATGCGTTCGTCCGATGTGGACATTGGCTTCACTTTGGCTTGTTTCTTCTCCTTTGGCGGGTCCTTTAGGAAAGACAGAAAAAACAAAATGAATCACAGATGAAATTTTAGGGTTGTAAATAAATGGTAAATCAAAAAGTAATCTGAATGAAACATTTCATTTACATCCCAATGAAAATAGTAATAGTAATGTGGTGGAAACAAAGATTAATGGCTTTTCAGCCCACTTGGATTGTAAAAAGGTCTCAAAACAGAGATAATCTAGAAAAATGTATGCCCCTGAGGGAATCATTGAGAAGAACTATAATCAAGCAAGATAAAATAAAAAAAATTTAAATAGCCCCCCACCCCTCCCCAAAATACAATCAAACAACCAACATGACAATCACCAAAACCAACCTAACAGACCACCAAGACCCAAGACTACTTACATTATGTATTGCCCGAGGAGGTTGTGAGGGTAGAGGAGGGACGGGTGGTTTGACCGACTCCCTAGGGGAAGGGGTCGGGTAGCGGTTGCCGTGGTGATGGTGGTGGTCCTGTTCTTCGCCGACCTGTGAGTACGAGTTGTCAGCACCAAAAGGGATGGAGTTGCTTGTGGTGGTGGTAGCGGTATTATTGGAGGTGGTGCCAGACTTGACGCCGGACTCCACTTCCTTCTCCTTGGCGTCCAACGCTTTCAAGACTTCATCCATGAACGAACCGCCAAAGTCTAGAGAGCTCTGGATGAACAAACGGCAACAACAAAAAGAGTAACGTACATAATAGTAATGGTGGATAAACAACAAAAAAGTAATGTATGTAATAGCAGTAATAGTATTGCTAATATTCATAATTTATATATAATTAATGGGATGAATTAATAATAGTGTCATCACCAACAACAAACATCTATAGTTGCATCATTGTCTTTTATATACATATAAATAATTTGATTTGGATCTTTCAAATAATACACCTTTCACATTTCATTTCCTTTTACAGCATAAGAGAAAAATTCATGAATAAAACAAAGAAGAAAAAGATTATTTGTAATTTAAAATCATTCCAGGCGGATAGAAAAATTACAACTGTAAAACTTGAAGTCGCCTGCGCCGAAACTCTGCGGTGTAAGAACAATGCCCTTCATCATAGACTGTGGCGACTGATGCTCTGTGGTGCTTTACATTTAACACGGTGACACATAATACACAGCTATTTTTTACCCAAGTATACTAAAACAATTCATCGAATTAGAACTTTTATAGGTTAAAATGTAGTTTAGATGCCGGTATAGATAGACATTACAACAGAGACAATAATAAGAATAAGAAGTAGCCTCTGCCTGCTCACCCCAAAGTCTGGCATCTTGAAGTCTGCGAAGAGAGAGTCGTCTTCCACATCGAGGTAGTTAGGGCTGCGTCTGCCGCCGTCTGTGTCCACGGTGGCCTGGCTGCTCAAGGATTCACGACTCATCCTGGCAATAGGAAGACAACGACAGACAACAGTGTCAAATAACATTATAGCTTCATTCTTTGCATGGTGGTCACAAATATCTCAGTGCTTTGAGCCTATTTAATATGGGGTAAAGCGCTATATAAAAATTATATATTATTATCATTATTAAATAGAACAAAGCAAAGGCGAAAACTTTGAACAATGCATGTTTCTAAAACTTGAAATGCTTTCATTACAAAAAAAAATTGAAATATAAAACACGAAGAAAATTGTATCAGTTTTTAATGATCAGGGGTGTAAATGGCAAATCAAAGAATAATGGGAATTCACATCCGGATCAAAATAGTAGTAATGTGGACACATAAACTAATGAATGGCTTTTCAGTCCACTTGGATAAAAGGTTTTTAACCCCTGAGCGATTACTGTTTTCATAGTGCTTGTATTATTAATATATCAATCCCTGCAGGTCTAATAAAATGCTAGTGTTATTCACCACGAGTGTTGGTGTAATCCATTGTGGGTGTCTGTGCTCTCCAGTGAGTCTTGAGATTTGCTGGCCATAGAAACTGCACGACTCATGGCTGAAAGGCAAAGAAGCAAAAAACAAAATTATCCCTTTGAAAATAGGACATTGACTTGCTACCTTCTATTATGTTTTCAAATCTATAATAAGTAAAGTTAAAGGCAATTGAGGAATTTTCATAAAACAATATATACAAAATTTAAGGAAAAGAAAAACACAAAGAAAGAAAAAAAGTATCAAAATTAAAACAAAACACTGACATTTATTATACATTTTTTAAATTTGACCATATTATCAGTGCCGACAAAAGTATGTAGAGTTAAACGTTTTAATGTTAACATAGCTTTACTTTAATCTTTTTTTTGAAAAGATTGGGGGAGCAGGCACTGGAATATTAAGACGCCACAAAGTGACAACAAATGTTTTTTCTTCTTATTTTCTTCCCTACGCTTCATCTTTCGGCACTGATCATTTATACTTCCATCTAATGGAAACGCTGCGCTTTTAGTTTTTTAATATAGCAAATGTATCTTACTTCCGTCTGGTTTGAGGGGGACTTCGTTGTTGCCGATGAAAGACACGTCTCCAAACACTGCCCCGTCATAGCCGATGTGACCCGTGTGACGGAGGTCATTCTGGGGTCGGCTGATCATGTCGGCACGGATCTTTCGCCCGGACTTCCTTCCAGATTCTAAAGGGGAAAAAGAAAAATAGTTGAAATTATTGTTTTTATCTTATCCATGGTGTGTAAATGGCAAATTAAAAAATAATCGGTAACATTTCATATTCACATTCCGATGAAAATAGTAATATTGTGGAAACAAAAACTAATGGCTTTTCAGTCCACTTGGATAGTAAAAAGAATTTTGAAATCAGAGACAATCTGATAATTTTACACCCCTGGTCGGTAGTAGCTCAATAGTCAATGGTAACAATGTATTTATGTACCTTTGCGTGCCAGCGAGGAGGTCCTCTGTACAGCCAGGGGGCTGATCTTGGTCTCTATGAAGGGGACGACATGGGTGGGGTCAAACAGGCCGGCCACTCCGTTGGCCAGGACTCCTCTCCACACCAGGCCTGCTAGGCAGTTCGTTGATGGACTACACAACAAAGGAAAGGGAGGGGGTGGAAGAAAGAGGGGGTGGAAGAAAGATAAAGTAAAAATATTGGTTGATGAAATTTTTGTTTTGTTTTGTTATACAAATTTCGCAGTGTTGGCGCCTAACTCCATGTCAGGTCTTAAATGGTGAATGAGGTAGATGCCCCAATAACCAGTTATGCCAAAATAGAAGAGCTGGAAAAGAATATGGATCAAGAACTAACAGCAAGCAGGTGATTAGCCCATTGTGTAAAATACACTTTACAGCATTCATTAATAATAATAATGTACACTTATAGTGCGCTCATATCCCAGGTAAACTAGGCTCAAGGCGAATTACTCGTTAAGAAGACAGAACAAATAAAATGTGAAGAAATAACGAAACTCTCAATGACACCACCACCATCAACACCAACTTACGTTTTGTTGACGACTACGATGACATCACCAGTGTTGTAGTTGATGTAGCCGGGGTCTGTGATATTCTTGGGGTAGTCCTTGATGGCTCGTACTTGGGTCGGACGCAACTAGACATTGGAAAGACATTGAATAAGATGATAACTATTGGAGCCGGCAGAGGAAAATAATAATAATAATAATAATAATAAATGGCATTTATGATGCGCTTTCCGGGAAAACATCTCAAAGCACATCACATTATCACACATCACAACATTCTACACAGAAATTTACATTGATATATAATTCATATTGTGTTTCACATTTTCAAAAATGACTATAATTGCCTTACACTGAGAGATATGAAAGGTAAATTGATCAAGAAAGAAAGAAACCCTATAACCTGTGTGTACCTGTGGTAGTGTGTGTGTATGTGTGTGATAGGGCGTGTACCTGTGGTAGTTGTACTACAATAGAGGAGAAGGGCGGTCTGTCTTCGGGGGCGTGGCTCCAACACATCAGCATTGTCTGGTAGAACTCGGGGGTACAGAGGTCGGGCTGGGGAAGCCGATAGCAGGATGGGGCGTCCACTGCATCCAAGATCTGGACACGAAGAAGGCAACGAGGATACTCTCTTATTAACATACCATGAGTACAATAGCTGACAATGACAATGATGATGATGGTGGTGATAATTCATTGAAAAGTAGTTAGAAAGAAAATAAAAGCGGAAATGTGATGATGATTGATGATGAAGAAGATAATGATCATTGATTGATAAGTAGTAATGATGATGATGACGATGACGACGATGACGATGATGATGATAATGATGATGATGATGATGATGATGATAATGACGATGATGATGATGACGATGATGATAATGATGAGTTTGGAGTTGGACTGAAAATACTATAGTTTTAACACAGGGCAGGGAACATAAA
>JAULCB010217604.1:1624-13815 GCA_032358575.1 Dendronotus rufus
TCCCATGAACATGAATGCTAACATTCCGCAAGGAAGGACAACTCCCATGAACATGAATGCTAACATTCCGCAAGGAATGCCAACTCTCATGAACACGAATGCTAACATTCCACAAGGAAATGGAAATCTACTTTACAACCCAACACCAATAAACCAGATGGTCGATCCAAGTAGTAGAACCAACCCAGCTAATACCACATCCATGGGCCCAATAAATTCAAATTCCTTTGCAATTGCAAGTCCAAGTAAGGCAAAGCCAAAAAGGAAACCTAGAGGTAAAGCAAAACATGGAATAGAAAAGTCGTCTGCAGATCTATCTGTTTCAGAGACGACAACTACAGCTAGGCAATTAACAAAATTCGTTCCACTACAGCCAAAACGACCGACAACTCTGCAAGCATTAAATATTGTCACATTGCAACAGTTGGCTGTACCCAATACAAAAGAACAAACAGAATTTATTAGTAATACCATATTGTTATCAGCAAAAAATCATGCACCAAACCAATCATATACCTCCAAAGGTATAACTTCAAGCACTCCAAATGATGAACAGCCACCAGGATTGAATAATCTAATAATCAAAACAATTTTACCAAAAGTTCCACAACCAGAAGTTTCAATGTATGAACCAATTTCTCCACCTTTGCCAACTACGGAACAAAATAAGTTCTTACAAAATTCAAAGTCCATGAACAATCAGTACAACTATGGACAGGAAAAATCACACGTTTCTACGCAAAATAATACATATTTCATGCCAAATTATCAATCTCAATTATCAAATTATTTAATTTCAACAGGAGTTTTTGAGAATCCAAACAAAAGCAGGGGTATATCTGACAAGACATTGCCAATAATTGTGACGGAAAATAAGTATGGCACCCCTAAGGAAAGACAAGCCCCTCTCGATTTGTCCACAAATCAATTGGCGAAAATAACTGTACCTTCTCCTTCAATGGACAATACAAAACCAACACAACCCAAATTGAATCCTGAAACTAAAAAACCTGAGTATTACCAAGATGAACATAAACTACCAAAATTGATTCCATCAACTCAAACGCATTATAGTTATAGCAACCAGAACCAAGTCGGTTATAACGATTCAAAATATCAAATCCCTGCATTACATCAAAAGGATGAGGGAAATCTGACAAGAGTGGGGAACATTGATAATACGAATAACCGCATAGAACAAACGACATGCAAAGGACAAGCCGAGAATAGATATGACACCAATGCCATTCCCAGTGTCTCCAAACCAAGTAACACATCTTGTAGCAGCAGCCAAATACCAGTCAGTTATACACCAGTCTTGACTCCACCAGTCTTGACTCCACCAGTCTTGACTCCACATAATTTGCAATCTGTGTTAAGAATGGCTAGTCCTAACTTTGGATATGGATACACTCTACCTTCCAATAGTCTGCCATACCTTCAGAACACAGCAGGACAGATGACCATACCTAGTGAGCTTTTGACTTTAACCATACAAGCTTCTCTAAACAATCAAAACTCAATCTATATGAATAATTATAACAGTACGCATGTAGTGAATAATGGGATGAATTATAACACGACTAGTTATGTTCCATGTACCCCTGTGGCATCACAAGTCAATGCAACAGAAGAAATTAATAAAAGTATGCAACCACCACTGGAAACACCAATTTCATCTGACAGCAACTGTGGTGGACCAATAACGATGAGTGTGCCACAACCCATTCCTTCATCATATACCATTCTCCATCCAAAAGGTACCAACTCTTCCAATGTGCAAGGAAATAATCAGGAAACAATACAGAAGGATCAGAAACAACCAAATAGCATTGAAAACATCCAGAAACCAGAATCCCATTCCTCTTTTCCAGTACCAGAGTTGTCCACTTTGACAAATCGCAATGAAGAGGAGGAAGATGAATCCAATTCTTCTTTACACAAACTTGTCATAGATGAGTCGAGGAGGGATGAGGATGAATGCATTGATGAACAAATGGATGAGGATGGTAAGAATAATGTCACTGTGGCTTCAATCAAATCAAACACTGAACATAAACAACTTGAAAGAGTCAAGGACGACTTCCATCAAGAGTCACAATATACATTTTTGGATGCAAAAGATGAGACAAAGGCCACTGGTTATACATCTTCTTCTCTCATCAAGGACAGAGCAAAGACTTCCCTAAATGCGGGTTACTCAAATTGCAGAGGCCAAAATTCATTTAATGTTGCCTATGATAATAGCGATTATATGCAGAGTGCTGGAGATGTGGTCTCGATTCGTGATGCCATCAATATTTCTAATGGAATAGATGTAGCATTTGAAGCTAGAACGATGAATGCTACTGAAGGAGAAAACAGCAATGCTATGACAAGAAAGAGTTTCACAGAAACTAGTGGAGAAGTTTCCGAATACTTTGAAAACAATTGTGCAAAAACAATTCCTGAAGAAAGAACACCTGAGATTGACAGTCGGATAGAAATTTACAATGAGGACTCCTGCCACAATCAAAGAGACACAAATCAAGATGAGGATTCCTCCGACAGAAACCAGATTCTGGATGTAGTCAACGATAACACCGATTTCAGTTTAAATCATGAAAATTCACCATCACAGTTATCCCCTTCCTCCTGCTACAAAAAAGAGATGACTAATATTCAAACCCTAACAACGGATTGTTTGAGAATTTCACATCAAAGAATAGATGAACCACAAGGAAAATCTGTGAAAGACACAGTAGAAGATGAAATCATTTCTGAAACATACAACGCTACAAATGTGTATACTTATAACAAAGACAATTATTGTTCTCTTGCTGATAGAAACAGGATCCCTCCTCTAACTCCAATCTGTGACAAAACTCTGATAACAGCCAATCCTTTAGGCGTTTCCAGAACGACTGAACAATCTTTGCAATATCATCACACATCTAAACTAATTCATCATGAATCGTATTCACCGGATGTCAATATACCATCACTGCCATTGACAGGATCTTTCTCTTCCTCAAGGCAAGTTGTATCTGCTGAAATTAGCAATCATACGGAGGAAGACAATGACAATACCTATTACTATCCTAGAGATGGTCTTAACGACTTCAGTGTGAATAAACAAGACGATAACAAAGACAATTGTTCTCTTGCTGATAGAAACAGGATCCCTCCTCTAACTCCAATCTGTGACAAAAGTCTGATAACAGCCAATCCTTTAGGAGTTTCCAGAACGACTGAACAATCATTGCAATATCACACACCTAAACTAATTCATCATGAATCGTATTCACCGGATGTCAATGTACCATCACTGCCATTGACAGGATCTTCCTCTTCCTCAAGGCAAGTTGTATCTGCTGAAATTAGCAATCATACAGAGGAAGACAATGACAATACCTATTACTATCCTAGAGATGGTTTTAACGACTTCAGTGTGAATAAACAAGACGATGAATCGTCTAGCGTAATACAGATGCATGAAACGAGCAGCCATGGAAACAATCTTAGTTCAAACTATGCCAATTTATCAATGGAATCGTACACCACTTCCTGCTACAAGAATAATACAACATCTGAAGAAATAAATCACTCAATAAATAATTTGATAACCTCTCAAAGAGGAGTCGATGAATTACAAAATGTCAGTTCAATTGAATTATCAAAAGATTCATTTAAAACCAAAACCTACTATGACATAGATTCCTATATTTATACCAAAGTCAGTTATCCGCTTTATGATACGACTAGAATCCCTCCTCTTATCCCAATCAAGAACAAATATTTGAATACTAGCCCATTTGTAGTTCCGGGAACTACAACAACATCAGTACAAAATCAAACATTTAATACAATCAACCAGGTATCATATTTATCAACTGGCAATGTATCTTCCCTTCCACCAACAGCATCTACATCAGGCAACCATGCAGAATTTCACACTCCTTCATATTTCAACGATGCCGATGTGTTTAGTTGTGGCTCAAATCCAGCACAGTTCAAAACAATCCCTACCACTGATAAAGCTGTAAGCCAAATGTGTATAGATCCTTTAACAAATCAACAACCAAATCCCCAAGATGATAAGCCTGATACGAATCACATATCAGAGAATGGTGAAGAATCAAATTCCAAAGAGATAGCAAGCCAATTTGATCATTTTCTAAATACTTCAGAATTGCCAAAATCAATAATAGATGGAGGGATGTCTTGGTCCGACTCGCCTCACATTTCATCACCTATTGATGGTAGTGACAGAGGCACAACGAGCTTAATAAACAATCCAGAATACACATCTGAAAAGGATGAAGAATGTGGATCTCTCAAAGGAGATGCCTCAAAAGGTACCCTGAAACCCTTGAACAACGAAAAGGACATGGTCGCAGAAAACCATTTTCAAGAGTTATCTAAACAGGACCAAATACCGGACAAAACAGAGGAAAGTATTTCCACCGTCATAAAAAATAATAGTGATAAGCCAAACTTACTATACAATTACGATGCAGGCAATGTATCTAAAGTATTGGATGATATCACAATGTATACTGAAAATGTAAAAGATGGTTTGCAATCACAGAAACCAAACATCAACTCAGACACCAAGGCTATGTCACCTAAGGAGAACCACCCACAAACTGAAACATTCAAGTGTGAGACTCCCCTTGAGAGAACAGACTTGGTAAACACAACAAAGAGTGACCATCTTGATCAAGTTTCAAATCCTCTTGACGTGAATGATCAAAAGTCACTACCCTTCATAGAAGAACAAATAGTGTGGGAAGAAGTAATGGAAGAAGAAATAGTGAAGCCAGAACTACAGCTAGAAAAAATATATCCCCTCGATGAATCTATGTACATCAAAGAAGAAGTATGTGACATGATGGAAACAAATGTGACATTACATGATGATGGTAAAGATAGCACATCATTGAATCAAGGCAATGAGATAAGAGGATGTTCTAGTATAGATGTGATGGGGAAAAGATTTGAGGAGAAATCCAGCTATCAAACACAAGTAGGTGCTACACCTCTTCCAGAAGGCATGAAAAAACAAACTAAGATTTCAAATTTTTTCAAACCACTTAAAACTAAAAGCACTATTGCAACAGTAAAGAAAACTTCACTCAATCTCACTCCAGTAACAGAACATTCAAACAGTTTAACTCAGTCTGTAAAAGAGGTTGAAATTATATCCATTGAAAGTGAAGAAAAACCTACAGTGAGACAGGAGAAAATCAATCTTATAGAGACAGAAAAAGATTCCTTTCAAAATGAAGAAATAATTACCGTGAAGCACGGAAAAACAGCTAAGCGTAAATTTCAAAGACACTATTCAGAGCCAGCCATGACTTTCAAACCAAAACCAGCAGAAACTAAAGAAGTTTTAATGAAAAACAACGCACTTCTTAGCCGTGGAAAACAAATGCTGCTGAAAGCTCAAGAGTTGGCAAAAATAAAAACCTTTGGACCACTTGTTTCCTCCACTAGCATGTACCCCCCTACCCAAAGACCCAAAGAATCTGTTAAAACTAGTGATGCCACAGAAACTAATGACAAGACCGGTGTTTCTTTAAAGTCCAAGTGGACTCCTTTAAAATTGAATTTGATAAAGACGAGTTTAAGAAAATTCAAGACACATTATATGAATAACGGAAGTATTGATTTATCAACAATATTCAAGACTAAAACAGCTAAGTCTATCAATGAAGGAAACAACCTGTTTTCTCTCATCAAGGTTGATGATATTGAAACATTACAAAGACCACTGATCAAACAAATGCCAAGTTGCACAATTTCAGAGGAGAGGCATGCTCTGCTTCAGGGATCCTCAGTTTCCAAAATAGGAAATGTTCAAAATGACAACTCCATTACCGGATACACAAAAAATATGCGCAATGCTATCGGCAAAAAATCTGACAAAGGAAAAACAAGAATGTGTGAGGTTTGCAATAAACCATACTTGGGTTTAATGAAAGAGCATATTTTGGGAAACAGACACAAGGAAAGAGCAAATAGACCTGCAGTTTACAAGAATGTTGACAGCATCATTTCTACAATCAATAAGGCCGGAGATTTATCTTTCTTAAAAATCAAGGATGAATTTTCTAAAGCAAAATCTTTACAAGAGAATAATGTTAACACAGCAATAAAGATTTTAGAATTCCCTCATTTTGATGATAAAAATGAAGATGAAAATGCCATAACACATACCAGCCATGCAAGAACCAAACAAAAGCAGAACACATCACTCCGCCTAACCTCTCCAAAAGCTGTGAATAATTATGGTGTCACAGATAATGAGAGAACAAAGAATTATATGGACAACAATTGCAATGAATTAGAAAGCAACGCTGAATGCATCTTTACCCCAGACCAGCACATATTTACAAAACTCAAAGAGAAGCTTTTACTAAGAAGGCCAGTTCTGAATCTTTCCAAAATAGTAGAAAGTAATGAAAGCATCACAAATCTCACAATAGCAGACCAAGTGAAGTCCTCACAAGTTCCCATGCTGGAAAAAGTAATGATGGAACCTTCACAAAATCAACTTCAAATATTCACAGATTCTGAAGAGGAAATGGATTCTGATAGCGATGATATTCAGGCGAACTTTTCTCAAATTAGCATTGCAGAAAAGTCAACTTCTCCAAAGAACAAGGATAGTGATTCAAAAGGAAATAGTCTGTTTCCCTCGCAATCAAAGAGGCTTAGAAACGATGAGGGAATGAACAGTCCAGCCAAACGGGTAAAACTATGGGACAAAACTCATCTTAAATCTAATGAAGAATTCAGTCTGTCAGTGAATATACTACTGCAAAAAGTTTATCCTCAGGATAGGTATAATTCAGATAGTGAAAAAACAACGGACAGTTTTGATTTGTGCAGCTCTTCTTCAAGTTATATAAAAGGTCATAGTCAAAATTATAATATCAAATTACCAGCATTTCACAAACTTGGGAAAAGGGCATTACATAAGCATTTAAAATCTAAGAAGCAACGTAAATCTTCAAAACATGAAACAGACATCAGGGTAATTCCAAAGTGTACAATAGCCAAATATAAAGACAGTGCACATAGAAATTTGTTTGAGGAGCTTTCAAAATCTTTTCAAGTGTGTAATAATAAGATTCCAAAATTGGCACAATCAGATGGGAACGCCTTAACGAAATGTTTTATAAAACCTGGCCATGGTCTTTCAAGTGTGCAGGAATCCCCCTCAAAAGTGGAACACTTCAAACATTTCACCCCATCTTTTGGAACTTTACCAAGAATTGCATCACCATTGTGTACAACACATCAAAACTCAGTGCAAGGTTATTCAATCCAAAACAAAAATGTACCCGATTCAAATGAAGGCATATTAAGAAATCAGGTCTCCGATTTGGAGAGGAAGAATTTGCACATCAAAATTGAAAACCCAACAACATCGAGCAACCAGGACTCTGACGACAAGCTAAAACAGAATGATGAGAAATATTTAACGGTAAACAATCAGATGATCAGAAATGAAAAAGCCCTAGAGCTGTCCAACGATTTGCCCGTCCTGTCTCCCATCAGGCCTATCAAAGAAAGAGTTTCAGACTTTGTATTGGCATTCTCCCCACCCAAACTTGCACCAATGTCATCAAAAAATAATTTTGTCATTGACTGAGAGACGAGCTGTTTTCACAATGTGAAAAACACTCGCATGAAGGATATACATATTGATAAATCGAAAGAAAAAAAAAAATTTAACAGAGAAAAGGGGACAGACATTTCTAAAGTTAAACAGCAAGACTATGATGTAAATAATAACGACTTCAAAGATTTTCACTTTCTTTTTTTTATTATCGTCACAAAAAAAGTAGAGAAACTCCTGGAAAACTTGTGAGATAGTTACTAAGATTGAATGCATTACATTGTATGCTTTTAACTCTTACTGGAAGTTTTTATCAATGTATCATATCTTTTTTTATATATCATTTTTCAAGTATCTATCATATCAAGTCTTTCAAAACAGTTACACTCTTTTAACAATACGTGCAGCGTAATCCATCACAAATTTGGACCCAACTCTCTCTTTCTTTCTCTCTCTCTGTCTCCCTCTCTCTCTTTTTTTCTCTCTTTTTTTCTCTCCAACTCTCTCTCTCTGTCTCCCTCTCTGTCTCCCTCTCTCTTTTTTTTCTCTCTCTCTCTTTCTTTGAATAATCACCTAATGATAAAAACAAGATGAGTCGTATAATATTTACAATTTCTTCAAAGTTTTTAGTTTTGAAACACAAAACTATAATAAACTAAGATAAGAATATCATTGATAGCATATTATGTTGCATATTATTTTTATCATGTACATTTTAATAAATTATAATTCAATGGAAAATATGGAAATCGTAGTCTCTTTCTCTCTAATCGTTTTATCTCTTTTCTTAATGTCATGACTTTGCGGTGATAGCATCAAAGATTCGCCTCATACACTGACAAATGGCTTGAGCTTGATCCTGTAGAGGGTAAAACAGATGGCAATGGTTTTAGTGTTAAAAGGCAACCATGGAGTAAATGGAAACCGAATTCTCTTAACCCTTTGAACCCGTAATACTGCGAACGCGGTACCATCCGTAATGGCTATATCCTGAGATACCGCGATCGCGGTATTTGGTACTTAGTGACTAAAACCAAATGTATCTGGTAACTCAAACTCGCTGTGCAACCTTGACAATGATTTCCGTTAACAACAATGGCAGCCCCCGCATGGAAAGTCGTTTTTTTGGTCATTCTAGCTTGTTTTTGACCGATTTTTGAGGAAAATGGATCAGTCAGCTGGTTGGTCGTGTTTACTTTCGCCCAGGAGCCCAGGGTGGGGCCGCGCATGGTTCCAGGAACTCAGTGTTCAAAGGGTTAACATCTTTTACTTCCAAATTGTGTTTAATCTATTTTGATCTGCGATAAACTATGAGAAGGTTATCTAAAGTGGGTGTGCATCGCTTCAAAGAGAAAGATGGGTTTATAGTCCATACCCTATATTCATACAGGCTTGCTTTTTTTAAATCTTTTATTCCTAACCAGGTTAATTCATTCTCTTTCAGTAAACTAGCCTGACAAGATCTTTCTCTGCCTCTCTTTACACCTGAGTAAAGTGAGGCAGAACGTGTATAAATAATAATTTCCAAGGGCTCAATGTCAGACCTTGCGAGTGAGATTTCAAACCCCAGACATTGTGATTACCAGGACATGTTGATCATGACTCTACAAACACATGTGCTTCCAATACAGGAGATTGTGAAGCCACGTCAAAGTTTTTAAAGCTGTGAGGTGTCCAGTCCTAACACAGACGCACTATAAAATGGAGGTGCTGCAAGTGTGATAACCTAAATTGTGTTTAAAAACTAAGTAACTTTGAAAAGAAATTCCAAGATGGAAAGCAGAACAGACTCTTAGCCCCTTCAAAGTGTAGAGTAGAGTTTATCAAAAGTAAACAGTAGTGCATTTCACATTTCAGTTGTTTTTGTTATTAAAATATTCAATGACATGGATTCAAAATTTCCTACTAACGTCTGAATGGCACTGAAAGACGTAGCACTGATTGACATTCTTCCCCACTTGTCCAATTTTGACGGCAATGTTCTGTCTCCCAAATCCATCACTGTATTCAGTCAGCTGAGCTATGGTATGCAAGGGGTGACGCTGTAACACTTCCTGAAATCATAGGTGACAAAAATAAATTGGTCAATACAAGATTTTTTGCACAGTCCACCTTATTTCGTATTAAACACATTATACAATTTTGAAACTAAATATTATCCAGTGTTAGTCTTGTGATCTGTATGCTACTTATCCTTCAAGACCCAGTGTTCAATTGGCTCAACACCTTTAAGCTTAGCGTTGCCGTGTCAAGTACTATCATTGCAGATGGCCTATAAAATGGAAGTCCATCGAACCACCATAAATGAAAAACTTACTTTCCCAGCAATATCTAAGACTTTAATGCCATGCCTTGAAACATTCATAACAACTTTATTTTCTTCTGTTGCTGTCACTTGTAGCTTTCCATCAATCTGTCCAGAATATAGAACAATATTCATATTTTAGGTCAGTACATTATGCAAGCCACGGCACAGTGGGCTGATCACCTACTTGACATAGTTCCTGATCCATAGTATTTCCCAGATCTGTGTTTTGTCAAAGGTGGTTATTGGGGCATCTATCTCATTCACCTTTTAAGACTAAACATGGAGCTGGATGCCAACACTGCAAACGCGGTATAAGGCATTGGATAACAAAACAAAACAAAAATATTATGCCATGATGATCACCTTAACTAGGCAAAATCAATTGGTTGATTTCTTAAGATATTTTGGTGCAGGACTTTTCTTGAGTCTGATATAAACTTACTTTCATAACACATGGGTTACATACAAGTATTTTTAATTAGTTTCAAATTTCGAATTTATTAGGCATTCGGTCAATCTGCATTTTCAATACATAGATATTTCAAAGGAAAAGAACAATGAAAGAAAAATCAAAACAGCTACTCTTACACGCACCCACATTATAGGTGAAATATAAAGCAGAACAGCCACACACACACATGCTCACACATTATACACACAATATAGATGCATACATCTCCGGTATGTTGTAGCACTTGACTATTACCTGACTTTCTTCAACAATATCAATGAGTTGAGCTTCAGTGTCTCTTTTTTTGGAGTTTGTCAAATTGATCTCAGGTACTAATCCAAGATAATATACCTGGTTAAGGAGAACAAAAATAGGGGTAAAGATGATGATGATGAAACTCTTTATCAGTAAAAATCTGTATTACAAATGCTTTTACAAGGCATTAACTGAATATTACACATACATGCAAATAAAAGCACATTGAACAGACATTTTAACTAGTTTTTATGATAATTACTGAGCTTAGCTAAAAACAAAAAGCTAATGCAATCCTTAGTGACATCAATTTTTGCGGGTGCCTGCGAGCCATAAACCATCACTGGAGATTAACAACAAAAAATACTTTTTTTATATCCAATTTGGTCTTACTTGAAAATGAACCCGCTGGTGCAAAATTTTGTCAACTGTGTCTTTGTTTTCTTTCGTGTTTGGTGACAAGTTCTCATTGCTGGAAGTTGAGTTACTCTGACAATTTAAGATGGTGGGGGAAATGAATTTTAAAAAGATTAAAAACAAATAGGTATCTGGTGACAAAAAAAGAATATCAAGGTCCAAATACAAAACATTTTCCCAGCACTAACTGATCAACATCTCAAATGGAAACAGATAACATTTCTACTCACAATGATAATGATCAGAAAGTAAAATAATGTTGGTATGACTCATTTACTCTCACTTACTTTGTTTACTATACAAGTTTATGGTCAGCTGCCGAGTAAAGTTACTTGTTTGGCTTTAAATTGGACTTTTTGATACAACAGTTACAAAAAGATTCATGCAGACCAGCACTAGAGGTTCCCTTGACATTTACAAACTCATTTCCTCCCTTGAAAATACTCCAGAGAAGTAAGTGTTAGGCAAGTTTTTTAGGGATTTGTATCTGTAATGTCTAGATCTACTCGAAAAATACTCAATTCTGATCGCAAGTATAAGAGGGAAATTGGGAAGTTGTTCCTCGGGTTGGATTGTTGTGGATGAAAGATGCATATATATGGCATGGGAATAACAAACAAATTTCAACTCATAAAAGATGTATCTAGATAATATATAGAGTTGAATTAGTGCGTCCGTGAGTGGTTGACACTAGTTGCAGAGATCCAGGGTTGGGTCAAACGTAAAACGAACCGGACATCCTGGTAAAACGGACATCATCGTATTTACTCTATAAACAAATAAAATTATTCATACAATCCACGAAATCACAACACAATCATGGTTGGTAAAAATATCCTGTCCAGATTGGTTTAGTAGCCAAGCTAAAATAGTGTTGGTATGGACTCATTTACTCTCACTTACTTTGTTTACTATAATATAAATTACATTAGCTTACTAATTGGTTACAAGAAAGGGGTTAGTGTCAAAGTATTGAGACATGATTTATTTATGGTAGCATCAATTGGCACCGAGTCACGCGGTCACAATTGACAATAACACGGGTAAGCATCAATTGGGACAGAATGGCTATACTATAAAACTCTGTAGTATTAACCCTCTCCGTTTTTACTGCAAATACGAAGTGTATCTTTATACGTCATCTTTAT
>JAULCB010217714.1:0-13812 GCA_032358575.1 Dendronotus rufus
GAGAGAGAGAGAGAGAGAGAGAGAGAGAGAGAGAGAGAGAGAGAGAGAGAGAGAGAGAGAGAGACAGAGAGAGAGTTGTTCCCAGTGACAGCGGATAAGGTTGATAATGATTCAACGTGCCTTGGTGCTATTTCAATAGAACAATGCATGCTTTAGCTATGCTTTAATGGCACGAGTGAGTTGAAGTGCTGAAGAGGCAGTGCATAATATTATGTTCTCATCAAAGTGGAGCAATTCGGATGATATTATTCCCCACCGCAATAATTCCAATACTAATGATGATATTATTATGATAATGAATACATCTGCTGTAGCTGTTTACAAAATTAAAGTAGATATTCAAAAAGATTCACAAAGATACAACATAATAACCAGAGCAACAATAAATAAGAAATAACAATAACTAACGTAAAGTAAAACAATTGCATTTCTCTCTTTCGGCCCCCACCCCCCCCCCCCCCTTCCCTCTCTCTCCCCTCTCTCCCCCGGCCACAGATTGATAGCCACCGTTGAGAATGTCCAGTGCCACCCCCACCCAGCCAGCGTCCACCACTCACCCTCCTCCTCCTCCTCCGTCCAAGTATAGGCTGACCTCCAGTCTCGACCTCATCAGCTGTGCCCTCTGTGCTGGACGATACAAAACACCCAAAGTAAAGATATGTTGATAAATACATCATCATCATCATTATCACCATCTTCATTGTCCTCATCAGCATCAGCATCATTATCGTCGTCGTCATCATCATCATCATTATCATCACCATCATCATCATCATCATCATTATCATCACCATCATGATCATCATCATCATCATCATCATTATCATCAGCATCAGCATCATTATCGTCGTCGTCATCATCATCATCATTATCATCACAATCATCATCATCATTATCATCATCCTCCTCTTCTTCTTCCTCCTCCTTCTCACCACCATCCTCATCCTCATCATCATCATCATCATCATCACCACCATCATCATCATCATCATCATCATCATCATCACTGCCCACACTTCTCGCCCCTACCTTATCCCCAATGTATAGCTCCTGCACTGTATTAAGTTACTATACTCAGTATTATATCCTATGTATTAGAGATGTGTAGAGTAGGTGTAGTACTCTATGTAAACGGAATAGATAAGAACAACACACTTCTAGCAACTGGTACCTACTACAGTGTGTACATGTATGTAGTGTGTAATTCTTTCCTGGTCCAGATGTATTATGTATGTGTGCATCTTCCAGAGATAAAGATAGTAATATCGATGATAGGACTTCATTCTGGGATGTTATTATTATTGAGGTGAAAGAATTGTAAATTTTGTGAAGGCTTTTAACAACAGACTAACAGTTTGTGTCTAAAGAATAAAGAACTTCTTCTAATTCATAATATTAATTTGTTCAGCAGGACCACATCGCTGCATCATGTTATAAGGGATTGTATGTTCATTAGTCACCTGAGTGAGCTTACTACTGCATTGTGAACATGGTCGTCACTTGAAAAAATACAAAACTTTTAATCCTGATATGAGGTACCTAATTGTTTCAAGCTTTCTAGGCATTGAATAATAATAACAGATATCATCAGATTGTAGGAATTATGATTTAACCTTAACAAGTTTTGAAATTGTCATCTTAAACCCCGCAATTAATTGTAAACTTTCAACAGTGTTCCCATTTCAAAAACATTTTCCTGGTTTGTAATTGATTGTTCTTTTTCATTTTTTTTCATTTTTCAATAACTGTTTTCACCTTAGTATTTCATTTACCTTGATAATTCACCACACCTTATATTATATTATAATGTAATCATCACCTGGACCTGTATTTTTCCACCTGTGTTCCAGGTACTCCCATGTCTTCACACCTTCTGCCAGAGCTGCTTGTCCAGTACCATTCCAGCCCATTCCCTGTCCGTCACCTGCCCTGTGTGCCGCCAACAGTCCATTCTGCCAGAACAAGGGGTGCCGGCCTTGCAGAATAACGTCTTCATTCAGAACCTCAACCACCTGCTCAGATCGGCCCTGTCTTCTTCCTGCCAATGCTGTGGTAGGCCCCTGCTCCCCTTCACACACACACACACACATATACACAAACACACACACACACACACACACACATACACACACACGTACACACGTACACACGCACACACATATACACAAACACACACACACACACATACACACACATACACACATACACACACATACACACACATACACACACACACGCACACACGTACACACACACACATACGTACACACGCACACATATACACACACATACACACACATACGTACACACACACACACACTACAACAACTACAAGGATGTTCTTTGTTTTTTATGTTGTACTTGTCATTAAAGCACAGGAAAGTATTGAAAATTATAATGGAATATCATCAAATTATGACCTGCAAGATAATTTGTCAGATTAACCCCCTCTACTCGCCCCCTCATTGCCCCCTCCTCGTGGTAAGATCAAATGATATTCACCAGCAATGGTGTCTAAGAATAAAACATGTGTATGATTTCAACAAAATGATGATTCTTTAGTTGAGATTTAAAGGTGTTAATGCTGGGTATGTCTTCTTTATAAACTAAAACATATGTCAATACTATCATTCAAGGAGATTACCAGTTGTTTCTCAAAACCAGCTGGACCCTATGCATGTATATATAACTATTTATTGTAAGTAAGTAAAATCACCTAACACCGAAAGGTACAAATAGGTAAATTGATCAAGAAAGAAAGAAAGTAAAATCAAATTTTATCGTCTTCTTTTATTTGCTCTGTGCAATACTTAGTAGTAATGATGAGCAATAGAGTTAAATCAAATTTCTTTTGCATTACATTTTTTTCCAGGAGAAGTACAATCAAGGCCTGCGTCGAAGTGTTTAGATTGTCTCAAAATCTTGTGTGACGAGTGTCGAATACAACACATCACCAACATGAGTGACGCACACAACGCAAATGTTGACTGTGACAACGGTCTCAGCAACACATTCCATTCAGACCAACACGATGATAACTCGGCTTACCACAGCCAAAACCACACCAAAGTAAATGGGCGCGCTGGCGCTGATACGACGCAACACTCGGAGTTTGAACAATTTCACGATGCTAACAATACCTTCGATGGGATACCACCCCATAACGTGGTTTCTTTGGAAGAACTTATATCGAGTATTTCTTTGTTGGACAGTGTACACGGCGAGGTACCTCCCGCCTCCACTGACATAGAAACCACATCTTGTGGTGGTGGTGGTGGTAGTGATATTCCTGGTTGTGGTAGTAGTCAAAGTGTTCCTGTAAACAATGGTAGTAGTAGTGGTGGTGGTGGTAGTGGCGCCACTCTGTTATGTCCTAGTCATGCAGGAAGTGATCTCAAGTACTATTGTTCTCATTGCGAAACAGCTGTGTGTGAAACGTGTACACAGGTAGGAATATATTTTTCTTTTGTTGTCTTTTTTTGTTGGTTTTTGTTTTGTTGGTTTTTATTACACGGTCAGATTTAATAATCACTATTTATAGCACAGCTGGAAAAGCAGTAATTATAATGACTATTACTGATGAATTATCATGTAGCACATTGATGTCCAAGTTATTGATAGTATTCACAACATGAAGTTCAACCTTTCCATCACCATGGGTTAGTTTAGTAATCAGGAATTAAACCTCCACATTCAATGGTCTTGATCTTATTATATACCTTGACCACCACTGATACTTTCTATCTTTTATTTTGGTGATTTAGCTATGGAGCACACCTAGTAAATGAGAGAGATAAAATTACTGATTGTATATATATATATATATATATCAGTGTTTCCATTGGCTGAGAGTATAGATTAGCAAGGCCGAAAGACGAAGCCTAGGGAAAAAAATATGATAGAAAAAAAAATTCAAGCCATCAGGCATTTTTGAACCCAGTCCGTATCGATTAGAAAAGCTCACGCCTCTTTAACCACACTGCTAACTCAGAGCATTTCACATAGACTTATGTTGCTAATCTTGAGTGTTTTTTTATACTACAGACAGAACACATTGGTCACATGACTGTGGTACTGTCAGAAGCCATCACAGAACACAAGTCCTCTTTGACAGCTTTGGTGTCAAAGGTCAAGCAGATGACCCCTCAGGTCATACACGCCTTGGAGGTAGTAGAGGAGACCAGTGACAGGTTGCTGGTCAAAAAGACAGCAGTGGAAAACCAGGTAATGATAATAATAATGATAATATTGTTGGTGTCGTTCTCTAAATATATAACTAAAACAAAGAGTATTTACATGCAGCAGAAAACCAGGTCACTACACTAGGGCTATTCTTTATGCTTTGTAATATTCTTCCATTTTAATTTAATCTTGCTTTGACATATATTCATCATATGGACTTTGGTTTTGATTTTTAATTCCATACCAGATCACATCTACGTACGATGAAATGATCCAGTTGATAGAGGCCAGGAAAAACAAGCTTCTTTCCCATTTAGCCGAGGTGTCATCCCAGAAGGAGAAAGTGCTACACAACCAGAAGAAGGCCCTGAAAACACATTTGCTACGCATGACCGATGCGTGTGAGTTGACGCAGGATTCTCTGGCACGTGGCAAGGACACGGATGTCGTCATGGTGAAGAAAGAGCTGGCTGGAAAGGTGAGGAGGTCCTCTAGGTTCTTCTTCTTCTTCCTTGTTACTCAAGGGTAGATTATCTACTCTTATCGGGAGTTACTAACTGGGTTACTATTTAATCGCCTCTTACAACACGCTACTGTCACGTTGGGCTTTTCTTGTATCGTCTCTGTCGAGGAACATACAACTGTTGAACAAAACAACACGGGGTGTCCTCTTTGGTAACCCATCTAAAACATATCTTATAAGATAAGATAAGAAACACATTATTAATCCAAGGACGGAAATTACATTTTGTTAACACAGCTCACGCTTCGAACTCTTTCATACCTGTTGTTTATAAGTTATAAATTATATACTGACACTGACAATGACAGATCAAATTATCTTCTCATTTCCTCAGCTTCATGACTTGATAACCAGCGGTCCGACCCTCAAACCCGAAACAAACGACTTGTTGCCGTTTGACGACCGGGGCCTCGAGCCGATCAGAGATTCCATCTCCAGTTTTGGAACGATCTACGACAACGGGGCCATCCCGCACTTCACGACCGCTGGGGGCGACGCCTTCAGTCACTGCACATGTGGGAAAGCCACTTCCATTACCGTGACGACGAGGGACAAGAACGAGGAACTCATCACCTGTGGTTTCGTCCCTTTTGTTGCCTACATATCAACAGGTACTAGATAAATCATTTCAGTAATGTAGTGGGGATGATTTTTATGATTATTTCTTTTGATGTTGTGTTTTGAGGGATTATAATATTCTTATGTTAAAGGAGAAAAATCTTGCGTGTCTCTCACATTTTGAAATGAAAATAAGATTTCGAATTGGATTTTTGTGAATATTAAAAATGATTTTGTTGATTCAAAGATATGCCTATAATGAGAAATACATTGTAAAGAGTTTCATTTATCACAGTACTTTAGTGATCTCTGTCTATTGGTATCGTGAGACATTTGATTTCCCTTCACTAAGTCTCTGATTATAAAAGGGTACAACGGTTTGCTCTGTTCCAATGCGTTTTTTCTTTATTGATTTCTGTAGACATCACACAGGAGCGGATCATTCCAGATGTTTCAGATCTTTACAATGGCACCTATGAGTTGACCTTCACATTGCCAACCCCTGGCGTTTACTACCTCAGTCTTTCTATGTTTGGACAACACACCAAAGGATCCCCATACAAAATACGCGCCTTCGAATTCTCAGAGGCCAACGGAAGCTGTTCCAGGTAGGAAACGTTAATAAGTATAAGGGAAAACGAAATCTATATTTTGTCGATGTCGTTCTCTAAACATATAACTTCGTGTGAGTAGAGAAAAAAGAACTGTTTTGTTCAACAGCAATGAGTGGCACAATTAATATTAACTGTACAAAGATTTACCCCTTTCTTTTGGTCAAGTTTCCCCCCACTTAAAATGACATGTAAATTTAGATGAAAGCTTGTAATGATGTAACAATTGGTGCGAAAATAGCAAAAACCAATTTGTTTTTTTAGTATAAATTTTTAGATTGACACTGACGATATACTGTGCAGTATGCTAAACAAGCCGAGACAAGAGAAATGTTGATTCAACAAATACATGACAATCATGAAGGATTACAGTTATAGTCTGAAATTTTCAATTTGTTTGACCAATCCATGAATTTTAGCAATACATGTTTGATGAATATGTGCTGCAAAATAGGAGATTCTATTGGTGTTTTAGGAATTTGTTTTGTCTTTTTAAGATTATATATATATATTTTTGTTTGTTGAGAACATAGATAATGAACAGTTCTTGAAATAGTTTATGACGATATGCAATGAAAATGAAAGGAGCTAACTAACAAATTTTGATGCCCATTTTATTTACAACCATCTTTTCTTAGTTCATTCCATTGAATATGTTTACAATACAATGATATCATCCATTTATCACCCGTGCTTTCTTGATTTGTTTAGTTATTTCTATGCACCCAGAATGCCCAGAACTATGGCTTCAAAACCGAGAGGCGTTAAGCGACCATCAAGTTCAAGGTCACAGGGCTCTGGTAACCGAAGGGCCAATATCATTGAGGATGATCTCATTATGAGGATAGGGGTGAAAGGGAGGAATAAAGGTATGTTGAGCTTTTTGAAGTTTCAAGGCAGTGTTTGTAATCATAACTAAAGGAATTCATGAAAATTTTGGGAACATAATATGTTATGCTCTTTTTTCTCTATAAATGCATAGGCTAACTAGAGGTGATGAAGAGTTAATAATAATAATAATAATAATATAGATGATTTATATAGCGCCTATCCAATGTAATATTGCTCTAAGCGCTTCACAATTTTAGACAACGAAACATGACATCACAAATATCGGTACTAATAATAATAAAGTCATACATTATCATCAGTCAGTTTGTTTATCATATTGCTTCTGTTACATTTACTGCAACAATTCTCAAAACCTGTGGTGTTCTCAATAATATTTCTTTGTTGTTTCCCCTGCCTAGATTACTTCTTACACCTTTGTATGATTATATTTCCCATAGCTCTGTCAACAAAATATAAGTTATTTAAAATAAAGATGAAATTCAAAAATTGAAGATTAACTTTCCTTTTTTTTTTAATTGGTTTCTAGGCTAGGTGGCCGAGCGGTTAAGGCATTGCACTGAGACCCGAATAACACTGGTTTGAGTTCCGATTTGGCACTTCGTATTTTTTCCTTGGGCAAGAAACTTAACTTCAATTGCCTACATTGCGGCGCTGCTCTGCGGCTGACACGCGGGTTATTCCGGTCTTTTTTCGGAATTGAACCCAAAATGACAATGAGTCCTTTGGGACAATAAAGGCAAATTCTATTATTTATTTTTTCATTTTATTCTATATTCTCGTACACTAGGTGAGTTCTTCAACCCCCAAGGATTGTGTTTTGCTCAAGACAAAGTGTTAGTGGCAGATAGCAACAATCAGAATATTCAGGTATTCGCTCCGTCTGGTGAATGCAAGCTGCGGTTCGGAAGTCCTGGTCGAATACCTGGCAAAGTGCAACGCCCCACGGGGGTCGCAATGACAAACAACGGAAACTTCTTGGTGGCTGACTACGACAATCGGTGGATCAGTGTCTTCGATGCCCAAGGGAAATACGTCAAGTAAGGAGCTCGTTGAATAAATTATAAATATATAACTTCTACATAACGCTTATACATGATCTTCACCATGCTCTAAGCGCTTTACAATGTTCAATTTTTCCCCTGACAGGCCATAGCAAACCAATAACTCCTTCATGTCTTCCAAGGATATGGTATTGTGAAGCGCTCAGATCATGGTCAAGATCGTGGATAAGCTGTATATTGGCATTCTATCCACTATTTTCCTTCCTGGTGTATGGAAAATAAAGATGTATCATCATTATTAATTATCATCTACATAAATGCTAAATTTTCTTTGATGCCTTCTTATTTCTTGTCCTCTTTACTCAACACTATCATATCATTATTATCATTACCTTCCCCAGAACTAGATAGAATAGGTGTCCAAAATATATCATTTTTCTCAGTCTCCTCTCTTTTGAGAAATAAAAGATTACTGGAGGTCAACAACGTGCCTTAAAACTTCAAACCTCAAATGATAGATTTCTACAGTAATTATTTCCATCCACTTGTTCTGTTTTCTTTAGTCGCATCGGAAATGGAAAGCTACTCGGCCCGAAAGGAATCGCAGTAGACAAGGAAGGACGCATCATTGTCGTCGACAACAAATCCAGCTGTATCCTCGTATTCCAAGCTAACGGACGATTTCTTCACAAGTTTGGAACTCGAGGAAACAACGAAGACCAGTTTGCCGGCCCCCATTACGTAGCAGTGGGCAAAAATAATGAAATCATCATCTCAGATTTCCACAACCACTGCGTTAAGGTAAAACCGCTAGATAAGTTTAAGATAAATTAACTAAAATTAAGGGGAAATTTGACACAAGTTGACTCAATCCAGCAAGGTTTCAAAGAGAAAAGAGTAGGGTACTCTGTATTCATGACAAAAAAAAACAATTAAGAATCTTATTATTAAGATAGACTGTTCAGATATCTGGAGTCGCCCAAATCATAATCCACAACAATAAGAAAAGTAAGCCCTCAATCAAAAGCCAATCATTATTATCATTATCATTATCAGTATTATTATTATTATTATTATTATTATTATTATTATTATTCAACCCCTCCTTCCCTATAGGTGTTTGACTCTGGTGGTCACTTCAAATTTACCTTTGGTTCTAATGGAGAAGGCAACGGGCAGTTCAACGCCCCGACAGGTGTGGCAGTGGACGAGAGAGGACACGTGTTGGTGGCTGACTGGGGAAATTCCAGAATACAGGTACGCTAATCCTGGCACCTAGCTGAACAGTGGGCTAATCACATGCTTGTCATAGTTCTTAATCCATAGTGTTTCCCAACTCTATGTCTTATCAAAGGGGCGTCTACTTCATTCACCATTTAAGACTAGGCATGGAGCTGAGTGTCGCCACTGCGAAAGCGGTATAAGGCAAAGAATAACAAAACAAAACGAAACAAAACAAACCTTTGCACCTTACAGCAGTCTTTTTTTCAATCTTTTAAATCCCATATGAAAACATTTCTTAAAAGCTTTGAAATATGTGAGGTTGTGTGTGCGGGTGTTTATGCAGGTATGATAAAATGATTCTGTAATACAAAGTATCGTGACCGAATGACAAATTGGACAATATAGAATTATTTTCATTAATCTAGACATTAAATCACGCTTTTAGTTTTCTTAACCATACCATATTCTAAGGCATATGTTTACTTCTTTATGTTCATATAAGTATCATGATGATATTCAGAACGTTCAATGTATGTATTCTTAATGTATTGTACTTTGTATTTTTCAATGATGTAAGTATAGCGCTTTGTGTTTGACTTCATCGGGGTTTAACACTAAAAAGGAATCCTTTATAATAAATCATTAATCTATCCTATATTTCCTGCAGGTTTTTGATGCCACAGGGTCCTTCCTGAGTTACATCAACACATCCAGCGAACCTCTGTATGGCCCCCAGGGACTGGCCGTTACTAGCCAGGGGGTGGCTGTGGTAGCCGACTCGGGAAACCACTGCATCAAGTACTACAAATATCTACAGTAAAATCAATTCAGTTACAGACTACAGTAGGTACTACAAATGCCTACAGTGATCAAACCCATATACTTAATGAATTTGGTTTCAAACCAAGTCCATCTTTATTAGAAAGCTAACTCAAAACCACAGAAAAGGGAGTAACAAATTTCCACCCGTATGCTGCTACTAATAAAAGTAGCAACGCACTGCTGGAAAGTTGCTAGTTACAGAATACAGCTTTGATCTCGCAATCTCTTTATTAAATAAATGTAAACTGTATGTAG
The DNA here is from genome assembly GCA_032358575.1 of Dendronotus rufus. Lineage (NCBI taxonomy): Eukaryota > Metazoa > Mollusca > Gastropoda > Nudibranchia > Dendronotidae > Dendronotus > Dendronotus rufus. The sequence goes on from JAULCB010217714.1 coordinate 10,029, forward strand.
AGTTTGAAAGTTTGCCTTGTAAGTTGTGAGTTTTTTTAAAAGTAGGACCAGTAAAGAGTTTGAGGTTTCTTCTACAGTATAGATTTCACTACCACTACCAGTATGTCAAAACAGCTTAAGAAGACATTGCAGTACATTGGGCCTAAGACTATGAGTTATTATGGCTTCACACAAACAAACTGATTGTAAAAGAAATGTGTTTTTATGGACAAAGTTAACGATAGAAATAAGAATGTATGTCCACAGTCTTTCTTGATTAACTCACTCTGTTCTGACCGCTTGACCTAGTTACTTTCCCCTCAGGCTGACCTCATGAAGCAGGAAAGATAGGAAGATAGGAAGATGATGGGATACCATGTCGTTAGACCGATACGAATGCATATATAGGATGTGATTATGAGTCATTCGTCTTGAATCAGTTACATGTCATCAAACTGATCATTGGAATACTCTCATTATCAACAATGTTCTACTTCTTATTCTTACATTCTACTTCAAACAATTGTTGATCTGCTTTATTTATTCAAGCAACTTTCATTAAATTTCAATTTTTGAATATGCCTACTGTCAATCATTTATTTATTAATCATCATAATAATTCATTTCCAGATAACATTTAATTATTGTTCTGTTTCACTATCACTATCAGCATTATGATTTTTAATATGTTTATTCTAAGCCTCTTCCCTCACAACAGTTTTGCCCATACCCTTTTCACTTCAATTTCTCCTCTGTCTTTTGATTCATTTTGATTCAACCTTTTCTATCTTCTTTTTTAGTTATATACTTCTCGTATTTTTTCCTCCAACCAACTGTATCTAATAATACTGATGAGAAAGTAAGATCTTGAAATAAATTTTTGCCTTTGGCTACTCTGATTATTTCCTAGGCTCTACTATTTGTCATGTGATCACTTGCCTACCATTTGGAATATCGCTGTGTGCTCAAATCTCAGACTATGATTCTTGCATCGTGTTTTTTTAGTCGTATGAGAGTTCAGAGGTTGACTATTAACCTAGGGGGCTCCTGTTATATGACCTGAAATTGCTGAAAGCTCAAATAGCAACGTTATGATTTGAAAAAAAAATCTGGATGGATTGCATGCTACTTATCTAGACGCAGCCTTTTGTAAGTTTTGGCTATCTGAATGGTTTTTTTTTAAACAAGAAGAGCACCACAATTTCATTTCTGGGATTGGGATGGTTAGTCAGTTATTTTTCTTCTTTTTTTTTTAGGTCTAGATAGAGTAAAGAAAGACATTCCAAGAAATGTTTCTTTTTTTCCCCTGTTGGTATTTAACCTTCATGTTTGCGTGTATAAATATTGTACAGTATACAGTGGGCAGGCCATGTAGCATTGGATACCGTTTTGATATTCTAAACAATATGTTAATAGATACCATGATCAATATTAATTCTCTTGATGATAATAATACATAATAATAATTATATGACATTCATATATAGAGGACTACCACAATAGTTCTCTATGGCATATATATGATAAATATTTTGCTAAATACAGTCACAATTTTTGCAACATATTATGTGAACGTGTAAATGAATGAATAAAAAGAAAGTTCTTAGTATGATAGTTTTTATTGAAATAAGAGAGAGAAAGAGAGAGAGCTAGTGAGAGAGAGAGAGGGGGGAAGAAGACAGGGACATAGAGAAAGAGACATTGACAGAGAGACAGAGGGCTTGGAGAAAGATTTGAAAGTATTGGTAAGGATGAATGTACCTAAATAGAATACGCATATTGGCTTATAGCTACTACATATTTACACAAATATTTGCTGACAAAGCTTAGACTCACTGTGTTATTTGTCTTATGCAAGGAACCAATTCCCACTCTCATACATGTGTAGAGATGGATACCCGTCAAAATAAAGTACATTGGATGTGAAATCATTTTGTTTTGATAAATTTCCCAACTGAATAAATACCTACACACACACAAGATGAAGAATTGAGAAAACGAGAAAATAGACGTATGGGTTTTTTTTCTCTACTCGTTGAGTGTGGAAGTCACTCCTTCTGGCTTTGGCGTATCTTTGAAGTGTCGTAATCATACTACCAGTAGTACTTAGGGTTAGGATATATTATATGGAGGCACACTTAAAGCATAGGTTTATTCTGGCTCATGATTTTTTTTTTCTGCATGGTCACAAGAACTATCAACTATCTATCTAAAATAGGGGGAAACTACTTATATATTATATATCTCTAACTTGCATAACTCACCTTGATAATAACACACATTCACTGAAGGGAAACAACAAATGTAAGACTATACTATTATAAAATACATTTGATGTATATATCTAACTTCAGATAACCTTGGTTATTTCCCTTAAACCACTAGTTCTAAATATATGTTACACTTTACACCATTGAACATTTCAGATAGTTTATTTTCTTGTGTTATAATTCAGTGTACCTACTACTAGCCTAATTCATTAATATTCTCCTCCCCTTGTAATTGCTAAATTTACCGCTTCAGTCTTATTTGTTTTATGCAATTCCCATTATTATGATTATGCCGCCATGTTAAATACGGACCAAGTCAATGATTACCAAAATACAACAATGCTATTATTACTACTATTATACCTTTGCTATGTTTCCATTCATGTCTTCATACAATTTTGTTGTTGAAATGCAAAAACAAATAAACTGTACCTACACCAAGACTTGCCTTGTTTGTTTTCAGAATTTCTTTGCCACAGGTAGAAGGGACATGAAGGTAGATAGGCCTAGACACTCAAAATAGTTTTTATCTGTAACGCTATACTATCAATTAAGGCGAGGTGGCCGAGGGGTTAAGGCATTGCACTGAGACCCGGAAAACCTGGGTTCGAGTCCCACCTCGGCACTGACGCGCGGGTTATTCCGGTCCTTTTTCGGAATTGAACACAAAATGACAATGAGCCCATCGGGACAATAAAGGCAAATTTTATATTATTCTATTTATTTATCTATAGTTTAATTAATTAAGTACTGATTTATACACGATGATCTTTTAGCAAACTAACACAATTCCTGTGGGGTGGTTGGAGGGCTCTACTTGTGTATGGAGTACTTGTAATGAACTCTGAAATGACTGATTATTGTTTTGGAAAGCTCAATCAATGCCTTTTATAGTTATTTATCATAACTTCTTATTCCTGGAGGGACATGAGTTAGCCAATAGCTCATAGTGACCGCCTGGAGATCGGAAAGTTCTAGGTTCGAATCCTGACCAAGACAATGTCCAACAATAACCCCCTGGGAAAATTTCTTTTTATATTATTGTGTTTTAATTGTCTTCTGTGCTAATGGGTACCCACCCAGGCAAAGAAAAATCTTGTCCATTCGATTTGGTAGTAAAAGCTTCTACTGACTAGCTGTACTCAAATAGACATTGCATCATAAATAATTTGCCTTCAAGAGGACATAAAATGCTGATGATTTTTTTGTATACACACTAAAATAATATATAAATTTAAGATGCCTTTCTCAAGGTTATACCATTAATTGAGTGGTCAGATCAGGAATCAAACCTGAGACATGTCAATTTCAAGCTAATCAAACACAATAACCATTAGCTTTTAAGACACTGAGGCCCATCTAATGTGAAAAAAAACTGTTTCCATTATTAGTTTATTCACTCGATTATAAAATTGTTATTCAATTTATAATTTATATATTATACATTCCTAGCCTGCTGTGTAGGTTCTCTCATTTTTACATCTAAATGAGAGGCAACACGAAGTAGGCGACATAAAAAGTTGTTTGGTTAGCAG
>JAULCB010217825.1:0-13806 GCA_032358575.1 Dendronotus rufus
CTCTCACTCTCTCTCTCTCTCTCTCTCTCTCTCTCTCTCTCTCTCTCTCTCTCTCTCTCTCTCTCTCTCTCTCTCATGTCCTACATCCTGCATACTGTTAACGATTGGTATCCCACTATGCCAACAAGCAAAGTACAAGTCTTGGTCTCCCTGTATAATAAATGTCCACAGCTGTGACCACCACGGCTTAGGCCTAGAACCGAAAATCGATAACTACTCTTTCACTTTCATGTCGTTTACTTCAACAGCTCGTTTCTAATTTGTATAATATTAGAGTAATATCATCGATATCGATTCAATTGGTCTGACTTTTCATCGACGATACTGATACTACGACACATTAGTTAAGCCGTGGCCCTGACACATAACAAATTATTATGCAGGAATGTCCTCCCTCCCTCACAAATACCGCGGCCTTAATAAATGATAGCATTTATATAGCGCTTATCCATGGTCATCACCATGCTCTAAGCGTTTCACATTACCACATTAAATTATCCCCGGCGAAAAATGTACCACATCAGACGAGACATGCGGCCAAAGACAACGCCAGGGGGACCTCCGGATATTACATCCGTCTTCGATAGGATTAGACACATTGTGTAAAGAGTCTTTCCCAAGGACTCAATGTCGGGCCAGGTCAGGACTCGAACCATGGACCCTTCGATCTCCAGGCAGATACGCTGACCACTAGACTCCCGACTCCTTCATCTTTCCTAGGCGACAGTGGGGCCCGAAGCAGCCATGAAGAAAGCCAAGCCACTCTTGTACTTGGACTAGTAGGCCAAAAAGGAGTACCACTAGAGACAGGTCGCGTCTACCTTGATCTGATGGGCCTGTCTATCTATCTAATTTAATTATAAAACCCCGAAAACAGAATAAATCTAATGATTCATAGTCGGTAACTTGGCTTGTCGCAAATGGCTCGTTTGCACCCTTGCAATTAAGTCGTTGCCATAGTAATCATGGCGGTATCATACATTATTTCGTTTAAAGTTTGGAAATTCTAATTCGTATTCATATATTATTATAGAAAATGAAACTTAATTGATTTAGAGTTAGCTGTGAGAAAAGTAGATACAACCCTCCCCAAAAAACAACAACAACAAAACAAAAACAAAACTCGTACACTTCAAGGCTGACCATAATCTGTGCATGGCGGTGGAAGAATTGTTTGTGTTAGTAAGCTAGCAGCACACGTGAAATTCCAAGCAATTCCAGAATGAAAAGAGCAAAGTCCACACCAGAAAAAGGGAAACACCTAGATAGATAGGGTTGAGCGTTGATGAGTATACACAGGGTGCGTGTTTGGAGGCGGGGGAGGAGGAGGTTCTAGCAGAAAGGGCTACTAGAACTATCAGACTAAGGCTGGTACTGGTACCTTTCCTGGGGATGGGCGAGGAGGAATAGCCGGGCGGCGCAGATTTTACGCCCAGCTGCTGGTAGGCGGAAGTCCGTTTGACGCCCCGCCACGTGTCCAAGATCGGGGCGCCCACTCGGAACTTCATACTGGTGTTTCGTGTCGGAGGAGGAGGGGGCGGGGCTTGAGTGGAAGTGGGCGTGGTGATAGAAGGGTTGGAGAGCGTGTTGCGGATGTTTGATTGGACAGTTTTGGTGTAAGGGGAGGAGTTAGACGGATTCCTGTAGGGAAGGGGCGTGTCGATATACGCGCTGTTCTTAGTAAGACGAGGAACGATCGCGGCGTGCTGCGAGACTATTGCACTCTGGGCGACGTCACTAATAATAGGTCTCCAATTATTTGGTCTCTGCCCACTACCAGACTTGTCGGGTCTTCTGGAATAACCACTGCCGAACAAGAGAGCTCGGTTATCCGGCAACCATATTGGGTCGATCGGAGACGTGACATCCTCCAGGCTTTTGTTTCGACTCAGCAGCTGCCCGTGCCTCTCGTGGCGAGTTATCGGCTGGTCGTGGTAGAAACTCCAAAATCGAGACGGACTCGGAGAACGGGCCCTCCTACAAACCAGGCTATTATTCATCTCCTCCACGGCTCTGGAACTCGATTTGCTTCGAACGGGAGGTTGTGGAGGGTTCGGATTGGACTTTGACCTCCCTTGCCGTCTGGAGAGAGAGCGGCCTCGTCGTGGCGGCAGGGTGCTTTGGAGGACGTACGCGGCGAGCTGGTGGTGGGTGGGATTCGGTCCAAAGCCCGGCTCGGACTCGATTAGTGGTATTTGTCCAGCACCCATGGAGTACTTCGACTCGAGTTTCCGATCATCGGGCGCGTTGGTCATCGGTAATGGGGTCGATTGGTTTAGAGGGGCCGATGTGCCCAGAGGAGAAGCGGAATAGGAGGAGAAAGGAAGAGGAGGGGGAGGGGGAGGGACATTGGGAGGTTTGCGATGCAGCTCTCGATTCCAATGATCACCAGGTTGCTGATGTGTCTGTTTTGGAATCGAGTTATCATTTCCAACGGGTTCTATAATATGCAGTGTTTTATGTGTTTTGAATTGTGTATTGGTAGCATATAGATAATATTTCGTAGGAGGTGATTAATCACAGGAATATGACAAGGGGAAACAATGTAGCAAAGAGGGTGGGTTTGGGGGTTGGAAGGGAGAGTGAGGGTAGGGGAGAAATAAAACGAAAACCATCAAGCACATGCAAAAGCAATGGAAATAAAGCGTGAGCAAAAATACAACCCAAACCCCCTGTAAACGAATGAATAATGAATAAAACGAATTATTATAATAATATTATGAACAAGCTTGGAATATTGCTATCATATTATTTTCAAACAGAAAAAAAGGTTTGAAAAACTTGAACGGTTAAAAAAGAAAAAGAAAAGAAGTTTAAAACAAGGTGATAACAAAACACACCTCTGAAAATTGAAAAAAGATTATCTGAAAAAAACCCCAACCCCAAACCAATGAAACCAATGCATGCAGTGAGAAGAAATAAAAACTCGAGAGAGCATGGAAACGAAATCAATAAGCACATACATGTAGTACAACCAAGCAGGCAAAGACACAACGAATGCAACATTAAAGAAATAAACACACATGTAGAAAGGAACAATATGATATGCTTGTGTGAAGAGAGCACATTATAATATTATTATAGGCACACATTTCAGGTCATATCAAATTATGATACAGGGAAAATATAAGTAAAGAGCTCCAAGCTAAGAGTCAGGTAGAAAACTCTTCTTTATCATCATCAGCATCGTTATCAACAGCATGGCATAACAATAAAAGCATCACCAACAACAAAACAACGATAACAATTGGCCACGAAATGGGCGGCAATAATATTATACAAACTAACGATTCTTTAACGACACCAGACTTCCTTCTAATAACACAGCACAACCTGGGACAGGATATTACCAAATCGAACCTTCCATTCAATCAGGGCTGATTTACGACGTGATATATTACTGCAGATTGATTTATTTCATACTCCAAGAGAAACCTCCCCCACCCCCCAAAAACACACAGTCAACCCAAAATCAACCCCCCACCCCCACCCCCACAAACACTCCAAAAACACCAATACCCTAACAAAACAACAATAAAAAACAAACTAAAACTAACGGCATTCATATTCGAAGCGTAAACATGAAGAGATCCCATTTAACTCCCTGTTAAAGTGCTGGGGAAAAGGCAAGACGATAGTTTCAGTGCGAAAGTTTCACTACAAAGGGAACTAGAAACAAGAGTTAGTAGAAGCTGTACCCAACATGAACACCCCCTCCAACCACCACCACCCGCAAAAGAAAGTGTGTGAGTGTGTGCTAAGACAAGACAGACACACGCCAAGAAAGTAGAACCATCATAGAAGACATACTGTTGTAGAAACCTCCATCTTGGGGAATGAAACCCTCCCACCAGTATATTACTATACGCCTTCTCATCACGCACTACACTCGAATAGAATTAATGATCCGCACCTCCCCCGTCCCAATCTACCACCACCACTGATCGAATAGAACCAATTATGACACCTCCCATCAATGTCGTCAAGACGTAAAAGAGATACAAATCAAAACCAGAAGAGTCCTCCCTTCCTTCATCCTTCAAGAGGATCAGTAATCATTAATGGATTGGCCCACACCCAAGCCCCGTGTGTCAATCAATGGACAACTCCGTCACAACTATCACTATCTGTCAACAGGAGTCCACGATAGACCATGTAGTAGACATAAATTATGATATTCCGCGCAGAAATAATTGAAATCTAATTTTCTTCTTCTCCAAATCACTTTGATCATACGTGACCAATCGACAAACCGTTTTACGTGATGAAGTAAATTGGTTTGTCTTGATTGAGAAATATTATTTTTTCATTATATAAATATATCGAATGTTGCTTATTAGAGCTGTATGAATGAATGATGACAATACAATTATGTATTGAATCGATTTCTGGTTTTCCATGCTGTACTAAAGTTTCAAAAGTTATCCTTTAAAAAATCGATTTAAGACTAAAAAGTATTTGTAAGCGATCGCTTATTCAAGTAGTTACAAATAATTTTTCCTCACTGGTTACGTTTTGAACATAGTGGACTTGACAAAGACCAAAATCAGTTTATCAGAAAAAAATGAATCACATAAATAAAACGTATTGGAACTTTGAAACTTGTTGTTACTATACCGATACATAGCACGCGTCAACACCTTTCACCCAGCGGCCTTGAGTGGAGTCATACGCATACCAAAACACAGATTGCGACCAAACTATGAATACGAATTAAATGAATATACGATTAGTGTACCTATTGATTACACTAAAAGGTAGCACGAGACCGCGAAGTGGTTCGTGACCTGGAAAGGGTGCAAGGGATGGGTCGGAGGGTGTTTGAACTCCAGTCGTACATAATCTGAGACATGCATAATACTAATGATAATAATACTAATAATGATAATAATAGTAATGCATAAAACAAAAAATACTACTACTATAATAATACGCTGGAGAAAGAAAGATAGACGGGGGTTGGAACTAAAACAATATAATCGACACAAGTACAACTATCCGGGACACCACCCACCCACCCACGCACGCACTCATCCTCCAACCGACCAAGCGGCTGAATAAATCACCCTCAGCATTGACGCAATTAAGAAGAAACAAATGGAACTCGGATGAAAATGGACCTATGATGTATCGTTACACGGGAATAAGACATGACGTCATGTCAACCCCACTAACACTGGGCAGTGGTAGACCAACATGTGTGATATAATGTTAATACCACTATGTAGGCGGAATCGCCTTCTGTATTTATTGGCGTCATTTCTATTTTTATTCTCAGTCTTAGCACGATGTAGTAACATTATCATAATATTCATGTGATTGAATATTGAATGTCGATATGTTTAGTATGAATGATGTCATATACTATCAGACGTATGTGACTGAACCCATTCCATACTATGGGCTAAAGCGCGATATCGTATAATTTATATATTATACATTATCATTATTATCATTAGGCAATAGGATACATATTTGAATTACCTTGCCGATTCACCCAGTCCGACACCAAAGACGCCTTCTCCGGCACGTCCTCCTGTGATGACGTCATGTAATCCTGCCTGCCGCCATTACGCATAAACTCTCGCTCGTTCGGAAGGTCGTGGTGAGGGACTAGTGGGTCCCTTGTAGTTCTATACACCGGTGGTGGTGGCACATTATACAACCTATCATCGCTGTTGTTGTTGTTGTTCCCGTTTGGTTCCTTGAATTTCACTTTGGCATCGGCGACCAATCCTTTGGGAATAACGGTCACAGGCACGGCGTGAAATGATCCCGGGTCCTCATCCTGGCCCGACCTTCCATCGACTCCAGATTTCAAAACGGACTTGCCTTTCTTTTGGTCTTTGGGAAAGGAACCTCTCTCGCGACCTATTTTAGTGTTATCGTTGTTATTATGATTCACATCTAACTTCTCAGGCAACGGGTTGGCAATATTCCTCCGTCCATGACTCAATTTCATATCATCGGTTTCGTACCGAGGTTGGTAAATGGGTTTGGGAATGCTGTTGTTACTTTCGTCTTTACCGCCTCCAAATACGGGAGGACCACCATTGCTGCCGTTACCATGTCCGTCTGATCCTGCTGGTGATCTGGATCTTACCCCAGAACCTCCCGACCCCCACTCGTTCCCTAACAGGTCGAAATATTCCAGGGTTAATTTCCCAGCGTGGGAAGGGGAGTGGTGCTTCTTTCGGGGCACCTCACGTTTCCTCCCTTCCCGGAAGCTCTCCACCTCTTTGTAGATGTCATTCGGTGGGATGTAGGGGTCGTAACCTCCGACGTAGCTTCTCTTGGGAGCAGCTGGCCTCGGTGGCATCGTGTCTCTCACGGCGTTGGCAGTTTTCTTACCACCACCACCGCTATTCCAGCTGTTATCGTTAGACGAAGGACCGCGAGTTGTACTGGATGAAGGTTGCTCGTTATGCCCACCACGCCACGGTGACGTAGAGCCACGAGTCGGGTCCGTGCCCGCTGGAAGATCACGTCTGCCAAAACTGTCCCCAGACTTGGCTCGAGGCATGGTCCGTGAATCGTTGTTCCTCCCCGACGAAGAAGGATTTCCATCTCCTGTCATTTGCTTGAAATCAGGAACTGATTTTGTTCTCCCTCTCTCTCCTAGCGGGACCTCGTTCTGATTATCATCCGACTCGAAAACATTTCTAAGAGCCGAGACACAGGTCTTTTTTCTCGGCAAAGAGTTAGTAGTATAACCACGGGGAGGGTCAACGTTACGACTGGGTTGTGATCGTGGAAACGTGTTTGTAGAATTACTGTACGAAATTGGTCTAGAACTAGAAGACGAGTTGGCGTCTTTATCCAACCCAGATGGCTTCATCCAAGGTACGTTAGAAGGTCTTGGGGCATGGTTTGCATCCTTTGGCGGGATCCCCCTCCCACTTTCATGACGAGCACTCCACGTCGGGTAATTGTGTTCGAAATCGAGCTCCATATGGGGAGAAGTGTAGGCCCGTTCAGCGGGGTCCGCCGAGTCACGAGGACTGAGCACGTCTTCCTGGCTGTGGTTGACGATGAAGGTACCGGCACTCCCGTCAGAGGAAGAGCACGGACTGATAGAACTATCCAGGTCTGGGTTCTGGGCAATGTCCGTCACGCCAGTCCACTTCCTCAACTGGCCGTACCGAGGCTCTTCCCGCTGGTCAGTTGGTTTGGCGGGGTCATCCGAGCGAGTAGGAACGGACGTCTTCCCCGCTTCGGGCATGACAATCTTAGCTCGAGGCGCCACATGCACGTTGGATATGCGGCCGAGAGTGTCTTGAGGATCGTTGTTGTTGGACCCGATCGAGCTCCTTCTGGGTTTTGGTACCGGGGGCGGGACAAGAACATTTGGCGAGGATTTAGGTCGCTTTTCTGCCAGCTGGTTTACCGAAGCTGACACGCTTTTTACCGGTTCGAAAGTGGATGGTTTTATCGCTGGGATATTCATCCTCGGCAAATTGCTTTGGGAAAACTCGTTATTTTTGGCAAGTCCTCTGAGGTCAGTTACTCTGAAAGAAGAGTCTAATTTTGGTTGTGGGGAGTGGTCATAGGGGGTAACGTTGTTGCCCTTGGAAAATCGTTCTGACGATCCAGAATCATGAATTTTGTGATAACTCTTACTGTCTTTCTGAGGTAATCTATCATCAAGACCACCAGAGTGTAATTGAGAGGCTTGTGTAGGGGTTCTATTCGATAGGCTGAAACTAGTGGGACCGGTACGCATTCTTTCACCAGACTCGTGATCAACCAAAACAACATCTGGCATTCTATCATTTGGTGCTTGATACTTTGGGCTGATGAAATCACCTTGATTAAACCGTTTTCTTTTCCTCTCATTCTCACGATCTATCTCCGCATCTTTAAAGGAATAACGCCCCGGAACACCGCCGCCATCCTTCTTGTTGTCAACTTTGTCCGCGTTTCTAGGGACAGGACCAGGTGTATCGGACAAAGGCGAGAAAGGATCCCCCCATTCATAGCTGGGCGACTCCCGAGACCGATACGCGGGGATCACATTGTCCGCGTTAACACCTCTACTACTGTGAGCAGCTGTTTCCCTAGGGTAGGCGTTCAGAAACCTAAAATCGTCCTGGGTGAGGGACGAGTACAGCTCCAGGTTCAACTCGGTGGCCGAGTCATTGACGTAGCTGTGAATGTAGCCCTTTCTGGCGAGGCGCTCACGCCTGGCTTTGGCCAGCAGGTCTTCGTAATGGCTCGTCGTATCGGGAACGCGTTTGTCGGAATGGAAAGGGCTGGCATCACTGTGGTCCGAGTGATTGCTGAGTAGGCGTGGTCTAGTCTTGGGAGTCAGACCAGTCTGCGGTTCAACCGTAGCGGTGGGTTTGGCCGACTCGAGAACGAGAGTGTCACTGGAATGAGAGGAAGACTCGGAGGTCCTGGAGGAAGACGTGCGGTTTGACAGGTTGCTTTCACTTCCAGAGTACCTTCTAGGGTAGGGAGCTTCCAGATGTCTGGTAAAAATATCTTTCGAACGTGAACGAGTTCTTCCCAAAGGTTTCTCTGTATTATTTGCTCCCTTATTCGCTCCGTCAACTTTAGAGGGAATATGATCTCTGTTATGCCGTGTCTCTACTTTGCCGGGGGCTATGGGCACATTGACTGCCTCTGGCCCCGAAGAATTTGGGGACTGCGAAACGCCCAGTGTTTGCCCGGGCAAGTCCTGTTGTTGTTCCTGTGACTGACCATGGTCTGGTACAATTACCAACACATCTCCCGGCTCGGAGCCAAAGAACGTGTCCTTGGAAGAATTGGTTCGGTGGAGGTTCCCCGGCGGAGCCACTGCCAATGTCAGAGGACCTCCTTCGTGTGGGGCGGAGACTGACCGGATATGGAGGGAGTCCTCGACTGCTGGTGGGGACACGAGTTGTCGTACGTTGATTTCATAAGGACTCGGCGTGGATTCGACAACAGTCGTGTCTGTAGAATTTGAACTGCTATGCATCCCGTGATGAGGTACTGTAGGTGTTTCGTCCGAAATAAAACCACTGGGAGGATCTTTCTGGTCGTTATCTGTCCTACGGGTCGGTTCTGGAGTAGCTGGGGATGACTGCTGGAGCAAATTTCTACGCTGCGATTCCTCGTAGGATGGCAATGTTTCCAAGGAAGAGCATAGCGTGTCGATCGATGCACGAGGGACGAGAGAGGGCAACAGCGCACCGCTAGCGCCCGAGTCGTCCTTGGTCTGGTATTTTCGACCAATCGTCGGACTCGTTTCGGAGAAGGAGAGGTTGGGAGACGAGTAGGCGGGCTTCAGAGTTTGCCTGTCCGCGTCCTCTTGTTTCTTATCGTACGCCCGTTTCAAATCCCTGACGCTGGTCTTGGCGTGCTTGTCGTACAAGTCTCGTCGGCCGATGTGCGTCCCGTAGATGGCGCGCTGCTTGGACTTGTTGGTGGCTTGCTCCATTATCTCGATGTAAGACCGCTCGCTGGAACTCGGCCGGATTTGGGTATCCTCGGCGCCGTGCTTGGACGTATCTCTATCCCTAGGCCGCTGACTGCTGGAAGATCCTTTCGTAATCTCCGGCGTGTTGTATTTCGACTGGATCTCTCCAAAAGAGACGTCCTTTTTCATGATGTCACACACATTGGGCTCACTTTTCGACATGGTGCCAGTGTGTTGAACGGCCCCTACGTACTGATCGATCCGATCCCGTAAACTGGCTTTGTTTCTAATTCTATCCTTTTCAGCTTCAAGTTCCCGCTTGGAATTAGATTTGGTATTGTTCTTAAAGAAAAACTCCTTATTCTTCTGAGCATCATCGAGCTCTGAATACAAACCTTGTATTTCTTCCACCTGTTGTCTCTCCGGAAAGCTGTCACCCAAACCACCCATCTGGGCACCGCTTCCTTTCTGGGCGTCCGTTTTGGGAACTTGATGACTCTCGAGTTCATTTACGCGTCCCAGAACTTCAAAATTTTTCTGCAACTTTAAAAATTGTTCCCCTTTGCCCGACGCATCCAAGAGGCTAGCGGTGTAGGACTGGTATGTTTGGGGGTCAAGTCTCGACGACCGGTCGCTGGTCACGCTAATCGATTCCCTCTCGTTGTCGAAGTAATTCTGGAGGAGGGAGCTCGATGTGTGAGACACGTGTAAATCCCCAAGAGGGACATCGTCGTCATCTTCATCTTCTTCATTCTCATCCCCCTCCTCTTCTTTATCGTCAAAACTGACGTCGTTATCGTCATCGTCATTATCACGATCGTCACAATGAGGGCTTCCACTCGGCATTGAGGAACTCCGAATCGTGTTCTTGGTGAGGATCTCGTAAGGGGAAGGCGTCCTTTCAACCACCGCTTCTTCTTCCACGAACAAGCCTTCTTTGGGTTTGTGATCGTCCTCCCGCGGTTGGAAAGAGAAACTCGTCACCTCTTCCGAGTAAGGATAACTCTCGTTCAAAGAGGAATCCTTCCCAGCTAACTCTTCAGCCGACTGGTAAAACTCTTGTTCAGAATATGAAGACATGTTTTGGTTGTCGATGCCTTCATAAGAAATGTTGTTACCGGCGTCTTCGTAAGGAATGTTATTATCAGATTCTTGATAAGAAATGTTGTTATCAGAGTCTCCAAAAGGAATGTTATTACTGGATTCTTGATAAGGAATATTGTTATCCAAGTCTCCAAAAGGATTGTTGATATTGGGGGTTTGAAAAGGAATATTGTTATCCAAGTCTCCAAAAGGATTGTTGATATCGGAGTTAAAAGGAATGTTGTTATCCAAGTCTCCAAAAGGATTGTTGATATCGGGGTTAAAAGGAATGTTGTTATCCAAGTCTCCAAAAGGATTGTTGATATCGGGGTTAAAAGGAATGTTGTTATCAAAGTCTCCAAAAGGATTGTTGCTATCGGGTTTTTCAAAAGGAATGTTGTTATCCAAGTTTTCAAAAGGAATGCTGTTACCGGACTCTTCAAAAGGAATGTTACCATTGTAGGCTGTGTACAAACCACCATCATCGGTTGAATCGCGTGAGTTTTGTAAATCATAGTCACGATCAGAAGACGCTGGTCCACGGCCTTCTTCGTCTATTCCTTCTTCGCCATCGTCGCCATTATCATTATCACCATCGTCGTCCTCATAGTAGCGACGAGGGATGGAGTTCGTGTAGCCGGGCTGGTTGGTTTGGACGGTGCTCGTGTTGAGGAACGAGTCGTAGGTGGACGTTTGCCAGGCAGGTCTCGCCATGGTGAAGTATCACACCCACACACCCACAAACACAGAGCAGGGGACTACGGACGCCCTCCTGTCTGTATCCCTACCGACAAGGTGATACCACCCTAACCGTTATATACTACCATCAGAGGTGTAAATTACAAATCGAAAAATAATCGGAAACATATTATCACATTTCGATGAAAATAGTAATGTGGAAACAAAAACGAATGTCTTTCCAGTCCACGTGAATAGTAAACAAAAGGTCGGAAATCAGAGAAAATCTGACAGACGTACACCCCAGTCTGAGATAAAAACAACAACACTGTTTTCAAACGAGGATTAGCATCAACAGGAAGTGAGTTAGTGAACGAATTAACACACGGCCAGTTTGAATTGACGGAGGATGATGATATTATCCCCAACACACCGACTACTACTGCTGTTGTTTGATGAGGAGTTGGTACCTTAATACGGTGTGTAGTTAGTACCACACAATTAATAATCCAACGAACACACGATCACAAGACGAGTTAGTCCAGAATAACTCCAACAGTTCGAAGGTGTGTTTTGATATCCCGACGACACATCACTACACACGTCGCGTAATGTAGAAATAATTCGATGCCACCACCACCGGGTTTCTAGAGATAGTATTCTCGTTTCGTTCTATACATCCCAAAAAAATCACTGAATGATTACATGAAATCACTTAAATGCTACGACCAGGTTTTAACAAATGTAATGTTGAGTACACCCGACGTATAGTAGAATGATGGTGTAACAAATCACGTTTGGCAGAGTGTCGCCTACATCGCGAATCTATCTCATGACCGCGTCCATATTAACAACAAACCGTAGAATCACTACACCAGTCACAGCTAGTCTGGGCGTGAGTGGTGTTGTGCTAGCCTCGACATAAAACCTACTCACGCGCTCACACTCACACACACACACATACACACACACACACGGCGATAGACTCGAACAGTGACACACACACACACACAGGTAGTATTGAAAAGCGACTGGATCGAAACCAACCACACCTGACAGTCGTAAGAGCGAGGGAGCGAGGAAGGGAGGGAGGCGACAGCTATCCGACGCTGCGCGGGTTCACAAGTCTTTGACGTGCATTCGATTCAGTCAAGCTGCCTGATTGCCTGGCGGACACACACACTCACACACATAGACACGCACACACACACATACTCGACACACACACACACACACGCCTAGACACACTCAACACACACGCAAACACCAATCGATTGTCAGTGCGAGTACGCGCGCGCGGGAATGTGTACTGAGCTTTAATAAGCTACCTGGAGTGACGGAGACAGATGATGTGTTGATAACGCAAAGTTGAAATTAATCTTGGAACACAAAAGGCCGGACGACGCACAGGTGAGAACTCAGTCATTACTCACTCATTTACACATTTACACACACACACACACAAACACACACGCGCGCGCGAATGAAAGGCACTAGTTCAATAATTCATACCAGAGGCCCGTCTTTGTCCACTCACCAAAAGTTCTTCCCAATGAATGTCGCTGCCTTTGTATTTCTACTCACACACTGACACTCACTCACTCACAACACGCACACTTCATACATACACCACACCCACTATTCGCTGCCACACACACATACTCACACTCATCAAAGGATTAGCGACGCCATTATCATTACACCCACTGATGCGTCAGTGAGCAGTGAATCGAGTAGTAGGCTTGGCACAGTGTCAGTGGTATGACAATTAATTACTTTCCACAAAAATCATTATTCTTAACTACACACGGGTTATGTTTTGTTTTGATTAGCCTTTTCCAAAACGTGAATGAAATGGCAATTAAAATTCATATAACAAACCTATTATCCTTTCCAATCATATCTAGATAATATCCATCTGACACAGTCGACTGAAAATGATAGACACAACATACGTCCTGTCGCATAAATGATGTGCTGGTGTTACTAGGGATATATTATCATTATTGTTAGTACACAATAGTGTGTCAATAAACACAGAAATGAACTTCTAGATCGATTTGTCAAATTATTTTAGTGGTATAACTATAACCAATTGAAACTTTCCTATGTCCAACATTTTCAACTGTAAAGCTTTATCCTGGAGGCATGCCATGTAAACAAAGTATCACTATCCATTATCGCTAACATTGGTCGCGTGTAGCGTGATTCATAACATTGTTATCTAGTCCAATACTATAATGTAATTTGGAGTGAGTTTGTGTAGGCGTAAATATGGCTGGGACTCCAACGCAGTATATTAAAATTTGTGATGATCTCTTTGAAATAAACTCTTTATTAGGTACCGATGTTATACGCTATAAATACAATGGCCCTTAGCTCCTGTTAAAATACACATTGCTTGATATCAACGTCACTGTTGGATGTTCGGTCCCTTAATATGGCTATGATGCCTCGGACTCGGATAAACACTGGCAATCTCGACAACTACAATGACAATGAACGGTCATTGATATACTCTCTCTCTCTCTCTCTCTCTCTCTCTCTCTCTCTCTCTCTCTCTCTTACACACACACACACACTCTCTCTCTCTCTCTCTCTCTCTCTCTCTCTCTCTCTCTCTCTCTCTCTCTCTCTCTCTC
>JAULCB010217936.1:0-13791 GCA_032358575.1 Dendronotus rufus
ACTACTACTACTACTACTACTACTACTACTACTACTACTACTACTACTACTACTACTACTACTACTACTACTACATAGTTAGTACAGTACTAGTACTACATACTACATAGTGGTTAGTACTAGTACTACATAGTACAGTATACTGGTACTAGTACTGCATAGTGTAGTTAGTAGTACTTTGGCCTATCCCTGGGCTCATTTCTAAGGGCATTAGTTAGCTATGTACCTACTGTAATTGTCAAGGTTTTGTTTCCGTTGCAGTCGGTGGCAGGTTTAATTTCCACTGGTGGGGACAAACTTTGCTTTCTTATGTTTCCTCTTGTATGTAAGGCACTCTGGATGACTTCAATTTCATTTCTTAAATTATCATTTGCCATGGCCTGCTTTTTAATATAATCATCTTATTTATCCAGGAAGACATTCTACCTTTTATGATATGTTGACATCACAATTCTAATAATCTTGCTCGTTTTCATTTGATGATAAAAATAAAAATGATAGAATAATAATAATAATAATAATAATGCAATAATAGAATTCATTTGAAAAAAAGCTTGAATGGCAAAAGTTTATTTTCTCAATTTAGAATAACAAAACAGTGGACCAAAATGGCTGCAATTTAAATAAGATACTGACATAAGCTAATTCCACCTTCATTCCTTCCCTCTTTCAACTTTTGATTGTTCTTTGTGATTAAACAGTTCCAAATCAATTCAACCAGGAACGATTCGGCTTCACACTTTCCCATCATGCATCACATGCATCACACTTTGCCATAATGACATACATACGAGTAAAATTTCAGCATGAAAAATAGAAAGGGAACAATTAAAATAAATATTTTACAACTGATCAAAATTTCATTTGGAGTAAATAAGTATTAAAAGCTGAGCCGTGTATAATAATGGAGATCAATGCCTTATGGCAAAAACAAATTAGTATAATAATATGAATCAATATCATAAAAATAATATCACTTATAAATATCCCACAAACATTGAATGAATTAATGCTATTGAATTCATTAAAAAAAACTATTAAAGAAGCTCTAAAGCTGATCTATTCACCTCTTGAGAAGTCTAAGGTCATTTTGAAAAGGGACCTCCTTTCTTTAAATCTAAATATTCCTCATATTCGTTTGAACCACAGGGCCAAATTCGAAAGTTTGACGGCATTTCAAATTCACATGTTCATACCGGCTCTCTGCTGAGGCTCACACAAAACAGCAAAACAGTTTTTTTTTAATTAAAAAATTAAAAATCAAAACCAAAACCAAATGCTGTATAGGTAACATAACTTAATTTTCTCTTCGAGTAGAGAGAGGAATAAATATATCAATACATGTACACAAGCGAGCAAAGTACAGCAGGGGTAAGTAACACATGCGCAAAACAATTGATTAAAATTCAAGGGCCACTAATAAGTAAAAATTAATAAATTAGGTGACCGCTATACTATAAGAATAAGAGGGGAACATTTCTAATAGGTTATTACAATTACAATCCTTTGTAGAACAACCCTACCCTCCAAATAACAAAATAAAAGAAAGAAATTGGATGAGCACGTTTTCATGAAATTGTTTTCAACAGATACAAAGCACCAAATACAACGAGCTTGGATCCAACAACATCTCAGATATAACGAGGAACTTTAAGATTCCTATTTAACGATAAAAGATAACAAATACTTCAGATCCATTGAGATCCAAATTGGGCAACATCCGTTATAACAATATTTTGTGTCTATACAAATCCCTTGTCCTTGATTAATGAGTAAACATGGGACCTCAGATTTAACACAGACCTTGGATATAATGAAATGATACGGCTGAACCTGTTGATTTCGTCATTTCTGAGGTGCACTGTATCTAATCTATTGTCAAAACAAAGGAAACAAATGGAATGCTAGTTTTTATATCTTATCTAGAACAATAGAAATGGTAAAAGAAAATGACAAGATAGTACTTTTTATTCATCTTGTTTATTTCTGTTCTAAGAATAATCAAAACCATATTATTATTATTTTTTAAGTATAGTTTTCTTTATTGATAAAATTTGTTTTTTATCCATCTTATTGCCTATCCAGGAGATTTAGTTCTATACTGTTAAGCAAACAAATCAAAGGGTAAGTATCTGTAAGCCATTTGTCCCCAAAGAACACTTTCATTTCAGATCATGTAGGTATATGTGTATGTTTTAAAAATAAAGGTGCACTCCAACTCCAACTCCAACTGAGGGAAGCTCTATGTTCTGGTCAAGATGATCAATAGTTTTATTTTCATATTAGGTAAAATCAAAATACTATCACAAAGTAAAGTAATGATACAACAGAAAATATCACCAACAAAAACAAAATTAAAAGTATGTAGCTACATGTGTACATAAAAAAAAGAATTATAGACAATGCTGTATGGAAGGGTAGAGAAGTGGACCTGACTGTTGTAATTCTACCAGTTAAAACATCGCAAGAGGCACTGGAATGAATCAAAGCTTGTATAGTGCAGAAAAGTAAATCAAACATTGGAAGGAAACAAATCGCTTACATTACGGTAAGTAAAAATTATTTCAATGTGAAAATAGTTTTGATGTGCACAATTTATTTTCCTCATAACTATAAAGGTAAAAGAACACATGCTATCATAAAAATGAAAAATAAAAACAAGGAAAAATGCTTTGTTGAGATCTTTGCAAAAATTTATATGAAACAAAATTATGAACTTGAACTGAGGAGAAATATAAAAAACATAAAAACCATTGGAAATCAAAATATGAGAAAATTCGAGCATGACATGAGAGGGCTCTGGTAGGTATCTTTAGAAATCTTGATGTGTGATTGGGATGGTACATATTATACTACTGCACATAAATCGTATCTGTGTCAAAATGGGAAAAGACGTTTGAATGATACGTTTGTAGTCTGAGCTGTGCCCAAATGAGAAAACAAAAATATGAAGAGAATAAACAGTAAGAATTGGAATAGTAGAGAATTCTTAATCTAGGATTAAGAAATTCATCAATTCAAGAGTACATGTGTAGCAATACTAGATATGTACAGCCTGTATTTCATTTATGTTTTCTGGAAGAAATTTGAAAACTTTGCACAATAATAGTAGAGATAGAGATAATAATGTTATTATCATAAAATAAATAATAAATAAATTATATTTTGAGCAAATAGTTTTTTAAGAATGCTAGATCTGTAAATGATATAACACAGTATGATTTACATTAATGGAGATGCACCAGTTTATGTAACAAACAAACATAGTCTCTACAGCAATACAGAAACACATAGGTAATGCAGATAGATGTAAATGTAAATGCTATCTATTACTATTACCTACTGTTTAAAAAAATACAAATTGCACAGATGAAATAAGAAATGGAGTAAACTTTGAAAACATTTCCTGGCTACATGAGCAAGATGAAAATAATATAAAATTAAATATCATTGAATTGAATTAATCGAGTAAGAATGACTTTAAAACGAATGGAAAACACTTTGACATTGACAGCATTTAAAGAAGATATATATGACTATGACTCCAACATGCCATCTGCACTGCATGGGCATTTTAAGGAATGATGTGTCAATAGACTAGACAAGAAATCTGCCTTGGGGGACCGTTCAGCTGCTCTGAAACTTAAACTTAAATATCATTTATTGATTCTAAGTGACAAAAATCTATGCTTTTCACCAGCAGTTTGGATGAGTTTTGTGGATTCAACCAAAGAGAAAATAGCAGGAACGAGAAAAATATAACCCCACAAACAAAAACCCGCTAGAGAATAGAAGTTGAAATATCATAGATAAAAACAGTTGTTTGAAGATTTTAATCTTATCAAAGGGAAATAGCTGGACTATAGACAACATTTGGACAATCAACCGCATGAACTTGGTCCAGAATGTTGAATTTTTAAATCTAATTCTATTCTACCAATGCATGCACTTCAATATAACCATGATTATTTTTACAAGCAAATGATGAACCTCCTGAGAGAAACAGTAGTAGAATAACTAAACTAATAGCAGCATTTTAAAGATAATTACAATGAAGACTGAACACTACGATAGAAATACGCATCTTCTTTTCCTTAGATCAAGATCTCCTTTGCATTAAAATTTGCTTTCTTCATCCATCAAAGCTGTACATACATCACACAAGCACCCGCAATGCACATATTTTAAACCATGTAATTTCGAAGCCAAAGAAGCTCGTGTGCCAATCCCGGGCGGGGACATCCACAGAGATACAGCTCTGGTTCATCAGGGAACAAGTCAACCGTTCATTTCAATCACTACTAAGACATACATCCAAGAATTAGGCGTACTATTATGTCTCTAATTCAAATTGGATTTTATTGTCTATCTAGTTACATCGATCCTATAAGGATAAGCTGTAAACATCCAAAGATTTTATTGTCTATCACTATCTAGTTACATCGATCCTATAAGTATAAGCTGTAAACATCCAAAGCATCCAAATCTGTTTGATTCACGTGATAGTGATAGTCATGATAATATGATATATTATATATTCAGTCATGAATGGCTGACACTGACACACAGGGAGCGATGGTGGTCCAGTTTACTACTTGAGTCGCTGAGTCACGTTTGCCAAGGCGACAGCAAAGGCCTGCACCGCAGTGAAGGGATACTGGAAGTCTAAGGTGTAGGCGTTGTTATCTATGCGACCAAACTGCATCACCTGCGAAGACCACAAAAAAAGAAAATTGAGAAAAATTACTTAACAAAAACAACTATAATTTAATAATGTGCCCTTTCAAAATTAGACAAGATTGGGGGAGCAGGCACTGGAATATTAAGTAATATTCAAGAAAAGCGTAGCTTTTCCATTAGCTGGGAGTATAAATGAGCAGTGCCGAAAGACAAAGCCTAGGGAAGAAATTAAGAAGAAGAAACATTTTTCGTCACTATGCAGACTCGAACCCACTCTGTCTTGATTAGATGTCCTCACGCCTCTAACCATAAGGCCATCAGATTAGGAACTAATAGTAACAAACTCATCCTCCTCTAAGGTATTGTGATGTTGGTCAGCCTATCTGCCTGGTGATCTATCTCAATCGGTGATAGACTACGTAGCGTCCTTTCTAGAAAGTGGCTTTTGTTACACTTGTCCCTCTACAGAAACAGGGATAATAAGCTCCAGTCCTGTGATGAGCCAAATGAATGACCCCTCAGCATTTTTGAAGATACGTTCAAGGTACTTAGTTAACAAACAACTACAATAAGAACAATACCATGACAGCAGGTAATGTGCTATGAACCTGATATAGAGCAGGTGATGTGCTATGAACCTGATATGGAAAAACGCTTTACACATTTAACATCAATCGACCCAGGTGTGGAAATGGGTTACTGACTGAAAATAAATGTAGGGGTTCAGATGTAGTCTGGGATCACTAGTGCCCTATCTGGAAAGTGAGAACTAAAATCATGTTGAGATAAAAACAAGCTACATACATAGGCCTACATACACGACATACATACCTGTTTTCCCCGGAGTTCAATTTGAAAGTTTTTGGCTGATTCTTGCGTTACTCTTCCTCCAAAGTCTAGCTGGTAAACCTGGCTCGTCTCGTTCCACAGCGGTGCCTTATTGTGCATGATGAATGTTCTCCCCTGATCGTAACGATTATGAGGACCCAAGGACCTTCGTCTCATCTGAATGGAAAAGACACGGATAGCATAAAAACAGCGGACAACCAAACTGGAACAATTCTTTACATTAGATGTATAATGATGATAGCAGATGTAGATAAATATAGCTTTTTTCTTCTTCTCCTGTTTACATAAAAGCTCAATTTACACATCCTCTGTAATTGCTAAAGATAAAAAAAATACTATTGAGGATAATAGCGAGGAACAGTATCAAAAGTGTTAACTTAACTCATGTGTGAGCGTTAAGAGATTCAATGTCCAGTTTCCTCAGTCAATTTAAATCATTGGCAAATAAAACCAGCCCAGTTTAAATTCATGAGTACCGCATCACTGCAATGTGCATTTATTGTCTAGTGGATAGTGAGCTCTAGAGTGATCTAGGAGATTTGAGTTCAAACCCAGCGTAGGCTCGCTGATGTTTTAAAGGCATTGACTCTGGCCATGGCTCCGAGTTCGAGTCCTGTTTACAGGCTATGAAGAGATGGAGGTGGTGCCTGAAAAATAATCTTGATGTTTTGAGAAAAGGGAGTAAATCAAATTAGGTTTATTTTTGAATAAACATGACGAGTGCGTAATGTGGAGACCTAAACAAAGTCCTATCCACAAAACAACACATCAATATTACCGCCATCAAAGACGTGGTATGCACCATACTACCATTATCAAAGGCCCTGTGCCTTATGCACATGGAAAGTTTGAACTGCAGTTCTTCTAGACATTTTCAAATTCATTAAAAGTCTTGGAACGTTGCGAAAAAAAATCATAATTTGATTTAGGAAGAATTTTTGTTTGTTTAAAGTTGTTTTGAATTATTAGAAAAAACCACACACACAGCTACAGAATAGGAAGAAGAAAAAAAATGTATAGATAGTAGTATTAGGTCTCACGAAGGAAACAGCTAAGGATTTTTTTTAATTGTTTCTAATTAAAATTGACAGACCAGAAATTAGATGCAGTGTAATTTGGTTCACATTCACAGTCATTTTGAATGAAAAGTGGGTGATGAAGATGTAATAATAATACTGCCACTGCAAGCATTAATACTACTGATAAAAAAATACAGTATCAAAAGCAACAGAATCCACCAGCCAACGCTGTACAATAGGACTGAAAATAATTTTGTATGCAATAAAAAGCAAAAATAATTAGCAGTGTCCAAGCAGAATGGTTCATATTATAGGATGTTCTAATATGAGACTTGGTGTGTATCATGTAGTAACGATCTCTAATATTAGTCTTCACAATGATCATGGATATTGAATTGTGTCCTGGATATTTATTGTTCATTAAGCTCCCTTTGAGATCATCACCATCATCATCATCATCATCATCATCATTGCACCATCTGTAAGAATACTTACTATGCCCTTTTTTTCTTCTTCTCTTATAGGATTTAGTTTAGTGTTTTTCTTTCACCAAGACAAACAGTTGTTAGTGTTAGTTGTGTGCAAAGATAAGAAAATGAAAAAAGTTTCCATTCTAAAGTCAAAATGCGACACATTTTTCCATTATACAGTCACGTCCAGAAGAAACTTCACTCTCTTTTCCTATGTTTATTTATGTTTTTGCAGCAAATCAATTTAAAGAAGAATGAATTTTACGCTCTGTAATATGAATATTGAAAACTCTCTATTTTATCGGGCAATGCAATTAAAAGGATCCAACTTTTGTGGGCTTATGAAATCTGTTCTTGACTTTCCCCGAACTTAAACTTTGTTCCAAACATTGCCTAAAATTTTACCCCACAGTTTACAAAAGAAGATATTTTAAGGTGACTGATGTTGATACACTGAAGGATTAGAGCTCTTCATGATGCAAATCATATGGCAGCTACACAACAAAGTATTTGCAGAGTTGACATACATTTGGTCATGTACAAGTCTTTGACAATATAATGTCATGTGTTTATGATAATAAATCTTTGTTAATCGGACAGACGACAATTTCCTCAGATGTCTTAGCATAAATGTCGCATCAAAGTGTCTATTCTGATTTAACAATCAAATCAAAGCGATATAAAAGTAAAGTTTCTTTTGGCTGCAACTGCATAAGTGATTCTTTTCTTTTTTTTGAATAGTGCTGAAGGTGGACAAAGCAGAAATATGCAATTTTGCTTTGAAAAGAAACACGTTTGAGAGGCAAAGTTAGTTTTAATTCTTTTGGGTTCATGCACTGTCAATACTGGGATTTTTGTGACCAGTTAGTAACTGAAAAGGGCATACATAGGATTCACAACTTACCTTGGGGCCCTAATTTGAAGATATATGAAAAAAATGAAGATGATATTATGTTAGACAGAGGAGTCAGAATCAAAATCATCACCTATCATTATTGGTCTTTACCAAAGAGAGGATTCTTATCAAATTTTGTACAAAATGATCTCCAATCTTTAAAAAGATTTCAACTTAGTATGCTATTTAAAAATGTTATCATATTCTCAATTCTATATCGATTGCGATGAAGCAACCAGCCCAAATAGACAAGCTCAATGTGTATTGAGTATACAAAATCTGCTAGTAGCAAACATTCTTCATCCTAAACATCTTACTCATCATATTATCTAATGAGTTTAGAGTATCTTATTAATATATCATAATATATTCAATATGAAAAAACCCCTGCAACAAAATGTGTGCAAAATTGAAGCTCATCGGCTACCCTTTACCTTTTGCCTGAGCTGTGCCTTCTGGAAAGCTTCTAGTGAATGGTATCCCTGGGGAATATCTATGCTCGTGTAGATATCCTGACTACTGCACTGGCCGCTATGCTTACGACGCTGCAACAAGGGGCTTAAATGTTTACATTTCCCGTTGATAAAGTTCTCGTTTGCCCCGTAACCTTCCTCCTTCCTGGCTCCGTAACGAATCGGAGAGGACGGCAGCGATGCACTGATCTGGTGAATGTCCAAGTCATGAATACCGGAGGGAATATCGCAGGAATTGCCAGGGGATGAGGAATACGCATACGAAGGGAGATGCACAGTATCGGGTTGTCTGTTGACCATTTCTGGAGACGCATGAAGCGAGTCTTCCCTTTCAGACCACTGCATGTCGGGATTCCTCATAACGAAGCCCGGCATAGACTGGATATTGCGGGAAGATCTCTGATCAACCGGATCTTCCGACAAGAGGTGAGCAAGTCTTTCAGAGGAAGTTTTGTCATTTGGCAGTTGGGGAATTTTGGAATGGTCGAACGGGGCTGCTGTGGTGGGGGTAGTTGTAGGGGATTTGAAAAACGCGTGACCGGGCATAGATGAGGTAGAGTTGCGATTTTTGGAAAATTCTGTTGTTCTTGCTGCTGTTGCTGCATGTGGCGGTGATGACGACGTTGATGACGATGACGAAGATACCGTTGATGCTTTCGTGACTGAGTATGAAAATGGGGTTTGACTGAGATGAGCAGGGGCATTGTCTCTGAGGCATGGATAGATGTCTTCTTTAGAAGACTTTCTAGATGAGGAGGAGGATGAAGACGAAGGTGTAGAGGAGGCGAGAGAGGAGGATGGCGACAATGAAAGAGCACCTTGATTTAGCCGATTGTTATCATCACTGGGTTGGATGGTGTGGGGTGAGTTAGAACCATCTCTTCCTCTTCTAAAGGAAGAAGAAGAAGAAGAGGAAGTATTGCCTTGTTTTTTTGATTCCCTCCACATGGCCGATTGTGCGGAGTTTGAAAGGGAAGAGAAAGGCTTGCGAGTTGAATCTTTAGTCAAATTGTAGTCTTGGTCATTGTTGCTCTTTAACTTTTGACTTTTCTGCGTTCCAAGTGTGACCCCTGCGGCCATGTCAAAAACAGCTGGAAGATCACTGAACGCGGGTAGAGAGGAGGTCGGGGTGGTGAGGGAGGTGCGTTGAGTAGGTAGACAGGAAGGACAATTGGTGGGCGATATCGGCGTGCCGGAATCAACAATGTATTGGTGGGCAAGATACAACCTGGGGAAAGAGTAACGTTTGAATGAATACTTAACCAATTACAGATATTGAAGAAATAGAAGTTATTGAGTTCTGCCCTATTAATTCACATCTAATTGGTTTCTACAACATTCTATGAAATGTCTTATCTTGTCTTAATTCAATGATACTGCAATAAACAAAATGATATCCTATCCATAAAAAAGGACCGCAGCCTTACGCCATTCGTGGTATGTGCAGTGATCAACATCCAGATCCTTAATTGAATTATTTAGAATTAGCCAAGGCAGATCAAAATGGAAATGGATAGATAGGATCAGAGCTGATATGGATGAAGTGAGGGTTGTGGAGAAACTGTACAAATTAATAATGATGATAACAATAATAAAACGGTAACAATAATGATGATAGTAATAATAATAGTAATAAAAGTAACAATGAAAGTGATAATACAGTAATAATAATAATAATGATAATAGTAATGATTATAACAATTGGTCATGAAATTAAAAATTTAGAAACTATTCATACATTTTCGCAATCAATTAAAATTAACAGAAAATAGAGTCTATTTTATAAATACCTTCTCTGTAGATCCAGAGAGAGAGGAGCAGTGGGACTACAGTCTGCGACGAGATTGCTCTCAAACGGAAGCTCGGCCCCGTCAATGCCTTCCTCCTCCATTAGCTTCACTGACTGGGATGCAGGATCCGCCCATCGCAAGGCTCCGTGGGTCTCCGGTCTCACTGGACTCACCAAACTGTCTGAAATCATAGCGCTCGCTCTCACAGTCACTTCCCCTTGCACTTCGTCTGGGCTTTCTTTACGAGCCAACGGAGCAGTTTCCTGTTTCCACACGGAATTCACAGTACCAACATGATCACCCCCTCCCCCTCCTCCTCCTCTGTCTACAGAACTGTTCAACTCCAACCTCTTGAATCCACCAATCAGTTCTACCTTCTTGCTCCCACCGTTCTGGATAAAAGGATAAGCCTCAATCTTGTTGGAGCCCGTCTGTGAGGAAAGGATGACGTTGGTGCTGGCGTACTGACTCGACGCGCTGTTTGGCACCGCATGACTGGCAGCGGTGCTAGACAAAGCGGCGCATTTGTAATTGCCGACGTGGTTTAGTTTAGGGCTACAAGTAGTTGTTGTGCTGTTGCTGTTACTACGCATGTTGGAAGCTTTGGGACTGTTTTGGCTTCCATTTTGGCCGTTGCTGTTGTTGTGGTTGTTGTTTTTGTTCGTCTTTGGACGTGCACCTTGCCAGGCGGTATTGCTTTCCTGTTGAGTGCTGCCAGTTTGGACGTCTTGCTTGTGTACGGGCAAGGCTTGGGTGAGAGAGGTGCGGACGGGAGAGAGAGAACGTGATCGGATGGAGCCAGAGTTACTCAACCTGCCAGCAAGACTCGACAAATCTGCACTGGGTTCGATGAGAGGTGTGGATCCGGATGAATTTCTGGGATGTGGTATAAAATGATAAGGTAAATATCATAAAGTATAGTATGTAAATAAAAAGTTAAAAATAATAATAAATAATCTAACAACAATGCCAATTCAATTCAAGCATTACCAACCACTGGGGCTCACTCTGTGCTGACTGACTTTATATTTTTGTAAGGATTAAAATATATGTTATATTTTATGTAATTTGAAAGAAAATAATAGATAACAATAATAATAGTTCTTTTTTAGTGTAAAGAAAGAATATCAACAAGCTTTAAGTCTTACAGTGCTGGAAAAAGGTTAGGTGAAAGTTAGAGATGATAGATAAGAAACAGAAGTAGAACCCAACTGGTGCTCCCTGGGGAGTTGAGAAGGAATTATTTGGTTTGCTATTGGCATGTCAAGGGATAAATTAACACTGTAAAGCGCTTAGAGCATGATGAAGACCAAGGATAAAAAGCGCTATATAAATGCCATCATCTATTCATCATTCTTTTTATCGAGCTTGAAAACAAACACAACAAAAACTTGCTGTGTGGGCGTAGCCCTGCCTACCTGCTTCCATAGGTAGCGTCTCCTACTGGCACACCGTAATTATGGCCCGTGTCCGCACAAAAGGGAACCACTGGAGTATCGTGGACAGCGACTTCCACAGTTCTTTCCCCTGAATTCCCTCCCTCATTTGTCCCTAGGGAGAGAAAGAAAATAATGAGTTAGTAAGTGTATAGATAGTATAATGCATAACATTATGTTCATTTCGAGGAAGAAGAAAAAAATTAGTAGGGCCTACAGTTTACCGAGGTGTAAATGGCAAATAAAAAATAATGCCACATCCAGATGAGAATACTACTCTTACTACTACTACTACTCCAAGTCTTAGTTAGATAGAACGCATTTCAATCAAATTTCAATGAGAGTTGTCTCCTACTCCTAAGGTACAAAGCGACCATTTCGATTGATTTAGTTTTAGTCTTACAGAAGCTGTCCTCATCATCGCTGATTGGAGCAGGCGTGAAGTTTGGGTCTCTGGTCAAAAGGGGGCGAGATGGACTGATCTCCGATATCGTGATGGTCATCTGCCGAGGCTGTAAGTGTAGTAAGGACGTCTTGTAGACGATCTGACCCAGGCAGCTCGGCAGGCTCGAGCCCACACCAGTTATCTGGAACTTGGTGCCCCATATGTTAGACGTTACTTCCACCAAGCGATTCGTCTGGAAAAGATACAAAAGAAGTTTTGTTGATGATGATGATGATAATAATAATAATAATAATAATAATAATAATAATAACAATAATAATAATGATAATAATAATAATAATAATAATGATAATGATAATAATAACAATAATAATGATAATACTAATACATTGTTCGTATACAGCTGAAGTACATAATGTACCCAAATGACAGTCCGATCTTGAAACCACATTTGCATAATATTATAATAATATTATCTATTATAATAATTGAATTAATTGTTATAGGCAGCAGCTACATCATTAGGTTATCTACCTTGTGATCTCGAGATACCTGGTTCGAATCCTGACTGCTGGATATAATTTTGTCTTCAAATATGGTGTAATTTCAGAAGATTGAGTCCTATATTAATATTATCCCTTTTTTCTTACATGCATTATTTCATTTTTGTAGACAATGTTAGACGTGACAAAGATCACGCAACGAACATTCACCTTCAAGATAATATCAAAAGATCCCCGACTTTCCCCTGTTAACGCTGCTGGATAAATCATGTCCAACTACAAGTATGTATGTCATCGCCTCTGACAATTAATAGACAAACAGAAGATCAAGGATGATTATGATTTTCAAAACACGTCCGTCGGTAGCCTCCTAACCACCCCACACGCAATCCGTAGTTAGTAAACTTTCCGAGGCACGTCCCTTGAACCCTTGACATATTTACATCATGTGTGCAAACACAGACATAGAGCCGGGTAATCAGAAAGTCACCCAAGCGTAAACATGATAGGGTAAGAGTGAGTAATGATTGAAAGTGACGCCATTGCACACGGGACGATGATAATAATAATAATATACTCAAACATTAGTGAGTGAGGTATCGGCACCATGGCGAGCTTCATAATGTTACCAGGTCGTGGTGATGGCCCGCCGCAATTTTTTTGGGGGAGATGGATGCTCGTCGGTCGGGGATGAATGTGGTATTGTAAATAAAGCGTTTACAGCATGCTGAAGATTATTAATGTATCGTCGGTATCGTTCTCTAAACGTATAGTGCGTAAATTACTCGTTGCTGTTGAAAAAAACAATTTTTCGGCGTCTCTCTTGTAAAATCTACTCAGACGCAGTTATACGGTTAGAGAATGACATCAACGATAATTTATAATATAGATAATACATTTCCAATATTATGTGCATCAATGGGAGTTATGGTCCCCTTAATTTCCTCGTCACACTTTCATGCTCATAATCTATGTCAGTTGTTGAGAAAACATACGAAAAGAGTATTTCTGAAGAAATACAGGTGTACCGGCTCGGCTGTGCTTGAAAAGCGCGCGCGCCTGTATGTGCGTACGTGAGTCATTGCCAAATAAGAACGTTGATAATCTACTTAGCGGTTGGGGACATCTGGAAATCAGTCACTTTTTCTATTATTCTGTCGCTGTTTACACACAATTCTTACTTCCCTTAAAATAAAATTGAATTATCTTGACATTACGGTGGATAACGGCTCTTAAATTATTATTTATAACTGTATTAATGCGTGTGTTT
>JAULCB010218158.1:0-13779 GCA_032358575.1 Dendronotus rufus
CACCTTTGACATAACACAGACCTGGGAAATACTATGGATCAGGAACTACGGCAAGCAGGTGATCAGCCCACTGTGCATATCACTAATTATAAAAACTGTTATGTCTGGTCCCAGTGAAAAAGCATTACATCAAATAAAACTTTGATGTGGCTAAAATTTGTAAAATTGTGTCACAACCGTTTCAGAGTAAATAAAAAAAAAAAAAATTCGTTGTCTCTTGTTAAGTAGTACTGCATCTCTATCATACATGCAATTTACTCCAAACAACTACAACCCAATCTCTATCTCAACGAGAGAAAAAAAGGATTCTTCAATACCATCGAGTTAGAGCTCTCTCACTTCTTTGTCGAAGACTGAGCCATCTCACTTCCATTTGTGGAGCAGGCTGCATGTCTGGGACCCCTGGTCTATAGTAGCTTTGTCTTGTACTTGTACAACAATGTTGGTATTATTGGTAATCAATGTAAATAGACTTGATTTGTAAATATTTTTTCTTTTGATCTATAGTGGTATATATTTTCAAAATGATCACACGATTCCGAAGTGAATGACTTTGACTTTTCCTTGCCCTTCTACGTATTCTTCCTCTTGATCATCATCGCCCTCTTCGGTGTACCCGTCTCTTGCTGAAAAGAGTAAACAAACAAAGAGAGTTCAATTCAACCTTTGTCAAGGCAAAATCGTCTAGTCGGCTTGATGCTTGAATTTATCATTCTCACTAAGTATTGATGATGTTAATGTTAAGCTAGAAACAAAATATATATACACTGGCTACACATATCTTTTCATTGGACTCACAAATTCTTCCATAATTTTCAGTCTGAATATATGCAACACTGTACCTATATATGTCTGATACTGATAGTCTCGGCAATTATATCATGTGTGAGCCCAGAGAAACAGTAATTTGAAATATTTGCAGTTATTGTGATTTTGTATGAAAAAGGCAAAAAGGCAAAAAATTATATAATATTTCAAAATCAAGAAAACTGTACGAGTACCTGACAATCGGCTCGGTCCTGCGTCTGATAAGGCAGCAGTGTAGTCGTCGATCAGGTGGTCATGAATGGCCAAATCGGCTAAATCTGGAAGACTGCTGGATATGAAGATAATTGAAAAAAAAGGGCTGTCACGTTTTTCCAAAGTATCAGTGGGCTAGCTTTAGTCTGAACTACTCCAAACAGATCGGTAAACACTTGTAACTGGTCTTGGTTTTACTGCAGACCAATGTAAAGGCAAGGCAAAATTTAGTCCCACTATTATTGTTATTGTTTTCTAACTGGCATTTTAGAAATGTGGCCTCAATAATGAAAACAAATATGGTAGATAAAAAGTCCTTTACATTTACAGAAAACTAGAACTATCATTCGAGTAATTCTACAAACTACTCTTATATTAAAAACAAATATTTTAGGAAATAGTGTGTCCAAATAGTTGGTTTCCTCATCATACACATACCATTTTTTTTTACCTAGATCACTTATCCTCCCAACTGGTCATAATCCATAAACCCCCCTCAGACCACCACACTTGTTTTCAGTAAAAAACATTTTCTTTGATTCTATACTTTGAGTCAAAGTTGAGCTACGTCTTACTACTCTTCTTACCCATCAGCAAACTGAGGATTGGTGGATGGTCCATCTTGGCCTCCTGCCGTCATCTCTCTGGCTTGGCCGGGGGCGTAGTACGCATGCTGCCATGGATGTTGTCTGGAACTGGGGAGCTTTTACAAAGACAGTACAATAAGATATCAGAATCAATAGTAAGAAAGGTTCGCGTTTAAACAATGTCTTAAACTTAAATTAGTCATGTGGATGCTATAAATATCATCTAATCTATGTTGTAAAAAGGACCTAATGTGCATTCAAGGATACACAGTAAGCTTTGTCAACTCCTATATACAGTCCACCTTGGACAGTGGGTCTGTCTAGTTAAATGACTCAGGTCTTGTGGAATCTGAGGTGTTTCTATTATTTGGTTGGAGTAAAGATAAACCCAAAGGGACTCTGCAGTTCCTTCTTATTGGATCTGAGGTGGACTGTACAATATCTTTCATGATGATGAAAAGAAAAAGAAAGAAAGAATTCATAGGTAACAGTATTTACCAAATCTTCCCGGTTTTCCTGATGATTGCTGGCTCTGATATGGTTCATGTTGGGTGTGTGAGGGGAGGGAAATGGAAACGTTCCATCATCAAGTCCTTGCAAAGTATCTAAGAAAGAACAGGAGATCGACTGATAATAAAGTGTTAAAAGATAAAATATCTTCACATATTATGCTCAGAGCTAGTGGGATTTGACAACATCTCTTCACAAAATACAAAATTATTACTAATGACTTGAAGAAAACGAGAATTTGTCATTGCCTTCAGTCACAATACATAAAAGACAAAATGTTTACCATTAAGAGATAATAAATATCTTCAGAGTATCCACCGAATGAAAATAAAAATTAAAGGACGTTTCATAATCATTGCACTGGCAAAAAACCCCAAAGAAAACAAAGTAGATATAATCAAAATTGTGAAAAGAGATTGCTTTGAATAGGAAAAAGCACTACATAAATATAAATATAAATGTGCATTATGATTATTATTATTAGGATCATTCCCCTTCCCATCCTACCAAGGCCGTCTGATTCAATCATTTCTGCT
This sequence comes from Dendronotus rufus, assembly GCA_032358575.1. Taxonomy (NCBI): domain Eukaryota; kingdom Metazoa; phylum Mollusca; class Gastropoda; order Nudibranchia; family Dendronotidae; genus Dendronotus; species Dendronotus rufus. Next base: position 2,654 of record JAULCB010218158.1, read on the forward strand.
TTCCTCTTTGCCACCTCTGCCAAAGCCGTCTCTCCTTTGTCTACAGCCATGTAATGGAGGTCCTGGACAAAGGAATAAAGAGCGTTGTGTGAAGAGACAATGAAACAAATAGAGGTGACTTAGCTCTCCCAAGACATACATACTTTATAATTATATCATAAAGCACAACAGGTATTTGTCAAACATTCCTGGACAAAAGAAAAATATTTGTTTTACCTTTACATACTTCACTGTAATTCATAAGGGGGAAGAAGAGGAGGAAGTATAACCTAAAACCAATATGAACTAACTATTTAAAGAGAATATCATTTAGTAGTTCTGTTATTATCGTGTTAAAATTCTTCCTTTTTTTCCCTTATCTATTTCCATTTATAACAATAACACATTCCAACGTAGGGTTCAGTTTCCATGCTGGAATTTCTTTAAAACAAGAACTGCCAGGGCAGTGGCCACAATCGCAATTTTGACTTGCCGTGGAATCTTTAATATGCTTAACGTAAACACAGGACCTCCTGTTTTATACCCCATTCGAGAAAGCTAGTGTTCCGACTTCACTACCTGAGAATCCAGGCACTACAATATTATTATCACCCGCTACTGGAAAAATATATTTTTGATATCGGTCCAGTCTTAAACTTAAACCCACTGATTGGGAATGATGAAAAGAATAGATTTACCATGAATAGATCCCTCGCTCCAATGTCAACAGCCAGCAAGAAAGCCTTGTCAAACCGAACATATCTGTAGGAAAAGAAAATGAGAAATAAAATATAGATATATTATTATAAGGAATTCAATGATTGCCATGAGACAATACACACAAACATTAATGAAAAATACAACACACACATGTTACCAGGATTACAAATAGATAGATGGTAACCTAGCAAATATTTTTCAAACCAATAGCCGAGTGGTTAAGGCATTGCACTGAGACCCGAATTACACGGGTTTGAGTCCCGCTTCGGCACTTCGTATTTTTCCTTGGGCAAGAAACTTAACTCCAATTGCCTATATTGCGGCGCTGCTCTGCGGCTGACGAGCGGGTTATTCCGGTCTTTTTTTGGAATTGAACTATTGCTATTTTACAGTGACATTTTTTATATAAATTCACAAAACTCTTGCGCTAATTATAAACTATGCTATAGATTATTATCAGCATCATTGTGACAATCTTTACCTGAGTAAGTGTTGAAAAAACCTCCTGGCGAGCTGGCTGATGGGGTCTCGGTATTCCAGGATGGTGGCCTCGGAGATGGCCGGCCTGGGGGCGTAGAATGTGGCTAGGGCCGCTTGTAGCTGGGCTGTCATGGATGTGAGATCATCAAGACAATAATCACTGTCTAATGGAAACACTTTTCCAATCTCAAATTTCTTTCTTTCTTTCTTGATCAATTTACCTTTCATAACTTTTGGTGTAAGGCTTAAGTGGCATAAACAAACTTCGCAATGATTTCTCAATTTTCAACTCTATCAAAATTCTTGGATACTAATGATTTAAAAGTAGACAAACATTATAACTATATTAGGTTTCTTTTCCCTGTCTGTCTGTGTATTTGGAAGGGGGATTGTGGAGGTGAGTACCTTACCTTCTCTGTCAGGGTTCAAGACCTTCCTCAGCAGGCTGTTGATGATGGTAGAGAGACACCCATAGCAAGCTTGGCCCTCGTAGTCCCAGTTCATACTTTCAAGCAAACTGACGGCCTGAAAGATGGACAATCAAATATCATAACATGATGCGTTCAGTATCGTTTCGGGAACTATGAGATTACAATATTCTTTTTTTAAAGATTCAAAGCCAAACAGAGATCACTTATGATTTTTAGATTATTCTTTTATAAAGTTGGGTCACTTAAAAAAAGTTTCACATTATAGTTTCATAAAAATAATATAGTTTCATAAAAACTAATAGTTTCATAAAACTATTGTCAAAAAGATATAAATCCTTGAGTCAAAAGTATCTTAGAAAATGATAATAAAAGGTTCTGATAAATCAAAATATTACTTTAAGAATACAAAGACCATACTTTAGTTAAATCACACTATAAGGAATCCTTTTTAATTTTGTGAGGGGTGAAGTAAATCTAACTTTAAAAACCCTCTATGATTCTTTCAAAGCAGCTTACTTCGTCTACTTGATCATATTTCAAGTATTCTTTCACCAGTTCAAGACAGGAGAACCTCTCTTTGCTGCGAGCACCCAGATGAAATTGTAAAAGTCCAACTGGACCTCTAGGAGGATAATAGAAAATAAAAATAATAGTCAATAAATATCAATCACTTTATTAATGTCATGAACTATGACTGGGAAGCACTTTTCATGGAAACAAAGAAATAAAACACATGACAGATTTGTAGAATCCAGCCTGTCAGGAGACCAAAGGGAAAGAGAATGATATTATGAAAAAGAATAAATAGCTATCTTAATTGTTAGATATTTCTTCTCCTTCAACAAGCTCCTTAAATTGTAAAAATCGTGGGCTCTGTTTCAGAAGAGAATCTATTTGGTTGTACTTGTTAAAGAAAAGGTAGAAGATTAACTGCTGACAAAGTTATCCTGCTTATTATTATTATCACATAAAAAGAAGTTGAGGAGATTCGAAAACAGTTTTTTTTTACCTGTTGAAAGACAGAAACAGTGCATCCATGTTGCTGGTCATAAACTCCGAGCTAAACGGGGCATATGGACACCAGTTCATGTTTCTTAAAGTTACCGATGTCCTGCGAAAAAAAAAATATATATATATATTTCAACCTGAGAAATTGTATATCTTCATCATTCCATTATGAAATTGTAATTTGCTGCATCCAAAACAAATAACACTGCTCCAGAAAAGCTGCAGGTAACTAGGAACAAAATGCCACACTGATATCAATAAAATTGAAATAAAATTTTTAGAAATCAAAAAGGAAATGAGTAAGAACTCAAAATAGACCTATGATTATTAGATGAAATTAACAACAACGATTAAAATACTTGCATTTCATTATTTGCCAAGAAATCATCAAATTCAAATACCTGAAAAATTTGCTGATTCTAAGAAACTTCTCTGGTGAAAAATCTTCACTGACAAGAAGAATCCGTAAAGGGGACAGGGCTCTATCAAAAATCTGGACAAATAAATAGTAGTAGGATATATTTATTTTTCACTTACTGAGAATTACATAGTCTCGACAATAAGAAAAATTATTTCCAAAAAAAGGCTACAAAATCTTATTTGCATCTTTCAGTGTATACTGGAACCTCATTAAGCCGCAAACTACTTTGGGAGCAATTAAAAGGTAGTATAACAAGAGCGGACACGTTATATTCTATATATACATTATTATCATGACAGGGTTTAAGCGCTCAACGTGTTTATGATGGATAAACTCGCTGATTCAACAGCACTTGAAAATGAATATCGATCTACTGCATAGAGTATTGCATGAAGTATTGTGACCAAATGACAAATTTCCAGAAATGGACAATAAAGATCTATTATTAGAGAAAAGCAAATTCATCTATTTGTGTGGAAAGTTTTATGATGATACATAACATATTTTACTAACCTGAATATCGGCTCTGGCACTGGCTGTGACCACCAGAGTGCCACTGGGGTGCCAGACTATGGAGGCAGGAGGCTGGAGGAAAATTTGAGATTTTTGCGTTACATGGATCCTGTCTCTGCACACTTCCCATTGTTTCTGACACTACCATCTCCACCCTCCGACAAAATAGGACTGTCAAGGATCTTTAACTGCCTGGCTTATGTTTAAACTATACGTACGTTGATCGTTTATTACATCAACAGTGGTGCAAAATAATTATTTCAACTTATCAAAAGAATAGCGTTATGGATTCAACTTGCAGGTAATGATTTAATTTTAAGATATATTGCATTTCAATGGAATTTCAAAACAGGGAATGTAAAATATATAGCTTGTGAGGGCAGGTGGGTAAAATATTTTTGAAATAGTCAAATTCAAGTTTGAGTAAATCAAATTTATTTTTGCCATAGTCTGGCTTCATCATTGGAATCAATTATTTTCAAATACCTACCACAGCTGCCCTTGTGAAGAGGGTATTCTTTCTCATATCATCATACATGACCTTTGATTGGGAAAATTGAAAATATAAAATACACAACAAAATCAGTCAAAGGAATAATAATAATAGGTGATGTATATTGATGGTTGCAGTCGCAAACGAGGTCAAATCCATTTATTGCCTGTCCAAAAGAAGTTTTTTACTTTTATCAATTTTGGATTACAATTCTTAGACATACATTTACAATATAAAAGCAAGTGGGAATCTGTAATTATGTGTATAAATAATTGCTATGAAAATGTAAACAAATTATAATGGATGAAATACAACTCCAGGAAATTTGATAAAGAAGGCTACAAAATTATTGAAATTTAAGTATAGCGTGATCAATATTGAGAAAGAGGATTTAAAAAAGAATTATTACAAAAATCAATGTCTCAATATGAATATTACCAGCGTAGCATCTGAGAGTCCCAGAAGCATCCTGTCTTCTGCATGGTTTCTACCCTGACACACTATTGTACCTACAGAGGGAAAAGAAAGATTGACAGCATCATTACTTGCTACACGACCATTACTTGATATTCTATCATTACGATAAAATATGTATGGGACTAGAAGTGCTCTTTTTCAGATATCTTAAGATTTAAAGATAATATTCGCAAGGAGAGATCTGGATCACTCTTCGTGACACATTTTAAGTCCTACAGTGCTTGGAGAATGATGGTAGTTTTAGAAGAAGAACCCACCAATGATGCCCTCCCAAAACCTGAAAAAGAAGAGTTTATAAGCTGTTCACCCATATTCGATCATACAGCAAGATCTTTCTCTGCTTATAACTCGGTACACATTTGCAACTAAGATTATGTAAAGAGTCTTTCCCAAGATCTCAACATTGACCTCTCCAGACAGGATAGAAACTCAGAACTTTTCAATTTCTAAACAGACACATGGACTACTTGCTACTAGCATTTTAAGAATATGGATTTTCCAATTAACTACTTTGCAGCATATCTGTAATGTAAATTTCTCATCCCCCCAATTATCATAATACTTTACTTACTCTTTAATGGAATGTTGACAATTGAAGCTGTTTGGATCTGTAAAAAAAGAAACAAAACATTCAAGTTCTTTTGTTCTCAACACCCAGTATAAACCAAAACAAAATAATCTAGAGAAAATAAAATAGTACAATTAGGATGAAAGAAGTTTGCCATCTATTAGTGACTTGCAATATTTATACTTTTGGAGACCGCAATTCATTAATGAACATAAATATGTTCATGACTTGTGTACCCAAAGATTTACAATTCACATCAACAGCTTACCTTTCCTTGAATAACTTCATATGTACAAGATCTGGCAATGACCTCTTCTTGTCCATGTATTTGTTGTTCTAAGGAAAAAATCCTATGAGGCTGTATATGACTGTAGGGAAAAAGAGATAATTCATTACCTTTAAACTACATAACAGAATGTCAAACACAGTGCAGCCTATCTTGATATGAACAGGACATACAATAACTTGAAAACAGTATGAAAAAACCCTCCCAAAGAAATGACATAAGGTCTATCGCAGATTAGTTCCCAAACCCACGTAATAATAATATGTAAGTACTATTTCTACACCTGGGTAGAATAAAGAAAATTGATTAAAAAAAATATTTCCAAGGGACTCAACGTCAGAACCAGACAGAATTTGACCCCAGGTTTCTGTCGGGTCTCGAACCCACAACGTTTAGATGCATAGGTGAAACACGTATCACTGAGCTACTACCAATATGACATCGCTGAGAAAATAATGATGATATAATGAATGTAACCGGTTAATTCCATATGTAAAGCTTGGCATGGATAATACAGCTTCAGGCGCTGTACTGGAGGATGTGTAAGGAGGATGAGATAAATAATAGCATTTATGACAATCTAATGGCTGAATAGTGTCTAGCAGTACCTGAATTGAACATGGTGAGGGTCGCATTCTGTTTTGGTGAAGGCTGTGACATCAATGAGGGGCCTGCGTTAGAAAATAACAACAAAAAATCAAGAAAACAGAATAATATCAAAGAAGCTCACAAAACGATTTGTTGACAAGATTTGCATCAGACAATATACACAACACAGCAGGCAGTAATAAAAATAGCAAACACAGTGGTTCTGTAGCCTATAAATGTGCAGAGATAAAGAAAATAACTCATCTTTACTTTTTCATTTTTGAAGTTATGGAAATATAAAATGAACACATCAATGAATCATATGGTGCAGCAAAAATTTGTTGAACATGTTTTCACCATTCATGTATATTAATGGAACAAATAAATAATTCAGACTGTATTCCTGCTTCATCTTTGTCATGTATTTATAGACATTTCTCTCCTCTCCTGGAAAGTTCAACGAATAATATTATGTACTGCTACTACAGCCTGAACAGAGAGGTTCTATTATGCCTACTGACTGACCCGTTGATGGAAATGATGATGATGTTGGCCCTCTCCTTGTCACTGGTCATCGGACTCCAGGGCCACGCCTCCCCACTGCCCAATGACCACCACACTAGCAGCTGGAAGGAGAAGAAAACAACATTACAAGAAAAGATGAAAATAAATTTAGGTTTAAAGTAGGTATCCTTGTATACATTATAGAAGCTCATAGATTTTACTTCATAAGGTATTGTTTTAGATTAGAGGAAAATGTTGAAATATTGTACAGTTAACACGGAATAAAAAGCAATAATGAAATATTAAATTAGATGAAAGAACAGACAGGAATATTGAAAAACATCTAGGAAAATCCATCAAAATTTGTGGTCAATGCAATGGGACTGAATAAATTTATAGCGGCTATTAGATAACTCTGATGCAAATAAGAAGAATGAAGAGAGCTAAAAATGGAACCAAGAGACATATTTGAGTTAACCGTGAATTCGAGTTATTTGTGATGTACTTTACTTACCATATCCTGTGTTGTGTTCAAAGAGAAACATCGTTCAAGTCGTCTCCCTTTGGGTCCAGGGATCTCTAGGTGTGTAATCTAGCAGAGAATGCATTGAGTCAGTTGAGATTTCCTCCATCTCACAAATACAAATAATATAAAAAAATGACACTAACATGAAATGTAATAAGTGATAACATTAATATTGAGCTTATCTAAGATCTTCACCATATACTCAGCGCTTCGTAATACAATTTATCCCTGGCAGACAATGAATACATTATCATTATCATAGAATACAAGGGTAATTCATCAGGGGTGTGAATGGAAAATAAAAAAATAGTCTGAAACCTTTCATATCCCGATGAAAATAGCCATGTGGAAACAAAAACTAATAGCTTTTCAGTCCACTTGGATAGTAAAAATGTCTGAAATCAAGACAAATAATTGGCTGAAGATTTACAGGTCTGATTCATCTATTGTTATTAATCATGTAGGGAGAAAACAAATAATGAAGAAATTTAAAAAGACTACCTTTGGTTCCCATGACGACAGTTTGTCCAGTCGCTTGACAGCTTCATTTAACGGTGGTCGCTTGGTGAAATAAGCAAAGTCTAGCTTGTTCATGCAGGGATAAGCAGCAACAAAGAATTGTTCATTCACAAAGGCTGGAATTGTGAAAATAGGGAAAACAAAATGAAATATCTCAAAACTTTGCTCAAAATTTTAAGGATTATGTATATCAAATATTACTTTCTTTACTAAATGCGGAAGAAAACAAATTCCAAGGAAACTTTCTGCACATTACAAAAAAAATCTATTTTCTAAAAAAGGCATTTTATCAAATCACAGCTACACTACAAAACTACTGTGGGACTTCAAACATCTTTGAAAAGTCTGGTGCAAAGTGAATGTTTTTTTGCACTGTTAAGAAATACAGACGTGAAAAGTTTCATAGCAAAACGTTTTGACAAGAAATCTGGAAATACAAATAGCAATAGATTACCATCACATATCAACTCTGAACTGAGTTTTCCAACCAATGACTTGTCGATGTAAATCCTCTCGATGTCCCCGCCATGGCCATTGATGATGAAAGTAACGATGCTGGCATTGCTCAACACAATCTACGAAAGGGAGAAAAAATGTTTAAACCTTCGTTCTTTTACCTTCCTGACAAGCAAAACTTCAAACAATCCTTTTCTTTCTCATCATGAATATGAAGTGCATACTTCTGACCAATTTTCATGCTAAAGGCGGAAGGTAAAAAATGTAGACAAGAAAGAACGATTTCTACAAAGATTTCTACTAAGATAGGTCAAAAAAATTACTTTCATTTTCATAAATTGTACACGGTTTATACATACAGCAGATCAAAGGGCCCTAGAAACTACTTATTTAGACCTAATTAGGATCCACTACAATTTGTTTTCCCCTTGATAAATAGTTTTCACAGAAACATTGACTTGGTCTGACTTGACACTGTTCTATTCAAAGGATATTGGTTTCAATTTGAGGTTTTAAGTCTTTCCGTCGTATTGCGACCGCTTGCGACTGCTAAAAAGTACTCTAGGTAACCCTGATGCGGGCGGATGCGACTGCTGGACGATATTATTTGTAATCGACTACAGCATGGTGTTACTATCATTTTTACTGCGAATACGAAGTGTATCTTTATAGCCGAAGAGTTATGCTGCTTTCTCCTTTTTATTTCATAAAAATCGGACCGGAACTTTTACCGCTACGAATTTACGAACTTTGTTTACATTTCAATGCAAACATTACCGCGACGGCATTTCAGTTTATCGATTCGTTGATGGTTAAAAATCTAATCTAGAGATAAAAATTTTGATGGAATTGATACAGAACACGATATCAAACCATAAAGTGATATTGATGTCGATTTAGAGCCTTTGAATATTTATTTGGACGATTTTATGACGCGATCGATAGTGAAACTAGATTTGTCAAAAAATTTGTCACTGATTGCGTGAAAATACTTACCCAAAGTGAAATGAAACGATAAAATAAACACTCTGCTATTTTTTAATGGTGATTGCAGCAATTTTTATTACACACAATAATTTATATGAATTGTTTAGTTTTATATTTTTTAATTGAAAAGGGGTAATTTTGGATTATTTCCCTTCCCTTAGGGACATAAGGGTTTTTGGGTGGAAATTCTTTAGGGTGGAAAGGGTTAAAATGTCCCCATAGGTATATTAAAAACTGACCTGCAAGACCTGTCTGCTTCTCCATCTTATCTCCACAGTATTGTACTGAGACAGAAGTTCCTGGAGACAAAAAATTGCGAAGCAATTTTATGAACATGAACCAGAGATAAAATTATGTCTGATGTTAAGGTGAACAAGAAATAAAAGTCATATATATCATTGAGAAACGTGTTAAATTTCAACAACTCATTTGCATTAAGATTATACCCTATTAGTGACCAGGAGTATTGTTTCCTTTACTCTACTGCTTCAAGAAGTTTTCATCCATTAGCCCAATCATGAAAGAAAATATTATAAACTTTGTCCCCAACTAGAATCTATCATACTTGACATGAATTAAAATTAAAATGTTCATTCATTGAAATGGTAACGGATGGCTCAGTTAGTTAAAAGTGCTCACTTCCTGTCTGAAAAGGCAGAGTTGCAGAGGCAGGCATAGGTTTGATCCATTGGTGAATAAAAATTGGTCTTTCTTATTTCTTCTCTTAAGATGTCTTTTAGTACAGTGCACTACTACCACTTTCATTTTTATTTGTACTTTCTCTTGCCTGCTCCATTACTATACAGCATTGAGATGAGAGGGTCTGACAAACAAACAATCCTTTACTATATCTGTTGCACAATAATTATGAATATTATTAGATTTATTACCTCAACAAAGTTAATGCAATTGAAATATAGATATGATATTGATACCTCCACTTCTTTTATAGTATCTCTGAGACGCTCAGGTCGTTTGTTTCTAGGAGTCCAGACAATGTCTCTTCCTGTATGAATAGTACAAATTGTGAGAGAAAGTAATAAAGATAGTTTGGGATAAAAGCCAAGAACAGAAAGAAGAACTCACTTTTATACTCTTTATGGGGTTCACAGTAGTTTTGTAACAATAATATGCCAAGAAAATAAGATTTTATTACAGTTAACTTAAACTTCTTTTTCTGTTACCAATCAATCAAATTTTGATTTTGACTGCAGTGAATATCATGTTAATCGCCCATACATGCATCTAAAACAAAAGATCAAGGGACTGGATTTGTGCTTACTTACCCTCTAAATATGCTTGCTTTTCTTGGCAGTAAGGTTGTTCCGAAGGACTCACTGAAAGCAGAATACATTGACAACAGTTTCTTTTTCAATTATTTTCTTTTAAAAAGAGCCACACAGAATTTTCAAAAATAGAAGGACTTCTTGACAATGCCTAAGACTTTCAAGCAATTCGATCATTAAACATGCATTGAGATTTTATAAAATATATTTACCTACATTCGTGCAGGGTCTGATTACTTTAATGTAATAGTAACTCTAATCATGTTCATATTCAAATAAATATTTACAAAAAATAAATTCTGACATCAGGCACCATGATCATGATGATAAATGTAAGCAATGAACAATATTGCGTGGAAATCAAATAAGGATTACCAATTTCTCCCTTGTCGTGAAGTGAATGGCAACCAATAACATCATCTAGAAGAAAGGGAAAATATAGAAAAGTTGCTTGGTTTTCATACTTTATAGTTTGAAAAAGAAAAGAAAAAAGCTAGATCCCCATCTCATGATTATTGGGGAGAAAAACGAGAACAAAAAAACCAAACATCACAATCAAAAATAATTTTTACAGTAAAACTTTGCTCTCGCCTCAAAAAAGCAGTATCACAAGAGCTTACAGGGATATCTAGGAGGTGGGTGGAAATGAAATGAAATCTCATAAAGACAATAGCACCAATTGTAAGAGGTCAGTAAGTTCCTTTTGCAAGATGTGTTGTTTTGTTATCAAATAGCTTGTACCGCTTTCACAGTGTCGGCACCCAGCTCCATACCAAGTCATAAATGGTATGAGGTCGATGCCCCAATTACCACCTTTGACAAAACACAGAGCCGGGAAATACTATGGATCAGGAGCTACGGCAAGCAGGCGATCAACCCACTGT
>JAULCB010218269.1:0-13778 GCA_032358575.1 Dendronotus rufus
TCATTTCATTTTATATTCGTCCTGAAGAACCAGCAGGCGAAAGCGCTTGGCGATTATTAATAAACTACCTTTGATTTACTACAAGTGAAGTTGTTAGTTTTTTTCATTTTTACATATATATTATTTATTTATTTATAATAATATATATATCATTGAATAATTGTTTTTATATGATTGCATTCTTCTTAACACAACCTGGCTTATAGGTAGATAGATGTTAGCATCAGATAGATGACACCTATTTTATAACTTTTATCCACTGTCTTCCCTTATAAACGTATAGGCTTATCAAATCTATTTGTATTTTGTAATACATCTATGCCTCCAAGATAGCCGCTCTTATATTTGATTACCAATTTACTTTACACTCTGTAATGCTAAAGAAATAATCAAATTATCTTTCCAACTTACCTTGTTTTTTGTTTTTATACCACTGCCCTTCATAAATATGTCCATTCTTATAATACATAATACCATGACCATGCATTTCTCCATTCAAAAACTGTCCAGTGTATTTAGCTTGTGAAGAGGAAAAATATTTATAGCCATTTCCATTAATTTCACCAGTCACGAATTGGCCTTCGTAATATGTTCCATCCTTCATGAGAAGCTTTCCATGTCCTTGCAAGAAAAAAGGAAAAGTAATTAATCAAAGTTGGAATGAAAAGACCAGAGAGAGAGAGAACAGAAAAATAAATATGTGAAAATAGCATTTATAATTTAAATTGTGCTTATCCATGGTCATCACTCTGCTTTAAACACTGTACAATACCACAATCAACCTGGGCAAGCTACAAACAGTCAATATGCTAAATGACAAAAGCTGACTGTTTATCACAAACAATTTTCAACAACAAAGAATGCAGCCTGGAACTGGAAATATAATTTTTAACATACACACAATCTAAATCATGAACACGGGGACCGACAAATCAATATCTGCATCTGATAGGAAAAGGAAAATGTATAAGACGTTGTTTTCAAGGGCATACCATCAGGTGTTCTGATCAGGATTAAAACCCGGGATTTTTCAATCTCAAGTCAATGACAGAAACCAATACACTGATGCTACTATAAAGCAACAGGGTTAGTTTAAACGTTGCAAAAGTTCAACAATAAATTTGATGCTATCATCTAATTTGTACCGATGAATCTAATCTGATATGCAAAAGAAATACCATTGACATTCTTACCATGCTTTTTGCCTTTCATCCATTCTCCTTCATATCGAAAAAAGGCATTTTCATAAACATATGTTCCGAATCCTGGAGATATGAAACATAGAACTTGTTACTTTAGAGATTTGAACATAGGATACAATTGTATGAGGAAGAAGAAACAGTAGCCACCACCTAAACACTTTCTTTCTTTCTTGATCAATTTACCTTTTGTACCTTTCGGTGTAAACACACACTTTCTAAATGCACATTCTTTTAGTCTGACAGAATATCTTTTTATTCAATTCATATCCCTAAACCCAAGCTCACTCTGTCTGATCACATGGTTCAAACTTAGACCCGCTTCTGGGTCATGCAATATTTCTCCTCTTTATCGACTGAAAACAAAACTAGTTTTATTCTTCAACTAATTCCACTGTCCATCTTGGGTTTAATTGTGCTATGCAATGATCAGAGGTGGAGTAAAGTCATCAGAAGTTGACGTCAAGTGTTTACTCTCAGCTCAGTGAACTGACAGAAATCATCTTTGATTTCAGCACTTCACTCACAGGTCACTGGCCTGCTTCCTTTACAACGTATATGTACACACACAGACACAGTTAAAACCTGGAGGGTGACACTGAGTCTAATAAGACGATGAACAACACAACGCCCTGTTATTATATCCATCTGAAAGGAAACCCGGGGAATGAACTCTAGGGGTCTATTGTCTTATTTTATCCTTTCAATCTATTTGTCAAAATATCAACTGCACAGCCAAAATTGGCCAAAATAACTCCCACCAAGGGGCTGTGAAGGCAATGAATACTTGGATTTAAAAAAGCTGTAAAAACTGGTTATCTATTACTATAGACCTAAGCCTGGGGTATTGGTAGCTTAAATTTTATTTTAAAATATATCGCATGAACAACTGAAAGTTCATTAAAGCCAAGGGGAATAATTATCAACTAAAACATAAGATATTAACAACCATCTCTCATAAAGCGTCGTTTCTCTCCAATGTATGGTTCTCTCCTCTCAATTTCGATCTTGTCTAGCTGTACAGACGCCATGTTGTTTGCATTGGCGACGAACTATCACATGACCTTCGTAGAAGAATAAGTTCGTTTTATTATTATGGTCCAAAGTTGACGTCGCTCAAAAGATACCAAAGAAAATAGTTTCTATAGCGTTTTATTTCTCTTTGTTTTAATACCATTATAAACGTCCACACGATTTTATACTGTAAATTATACTATTTTTACCTATATCTTTCATTTGCATTTACTATTTCAACTCAAGAGCCAATTTGCTTAATTAGCTTAATTTAAATTAGACCAGAAGGGAAGAGTGCAATTTGTATAACGTTCTTTGATTGTATGTAACATCATGTCATGAATAGATACCAAGAGTTGGACCTATATTTTGATAACACGTTTTCAATAAGGCCGTTTCTAAATACGAGCCGTCACATTGCTATGTTTCAAAGTTTCAAAGTAATGAAACGTTCAATTGTGTTTTAGAATGTATTATACCTAATACTAATAAAGAATTGCTCAATTGTTTGAATTGCAATTTGATTTGAGATTTTGGTTGTTAGCGCTATATAATGTTTTTTCGTAGTGTCTCCAGTCCAAATTTCGATATTTTCAATATTATTATGAGAAGAAGTTTCTTCGTTATTCGATTCAGAGCTATAATCCATTAACAAAAAAAATCGAAATTGTCTCATCATTGCTTTTTAGATGCAGGGGCTCACTTCGGAAAGATGGGTTGAAATAAAACTTTTTTTCTTCTAAATCGTGACTATCTTTTTTGGTCGGGTGAGCGAGATTGATGATATCTAACTGAATAGCAGAAAAGTAGATATATAGATAAATCACAGAATTACTTTTTCACAATTGATACTAAAGAACTTGAACTTTCCCATCTTAAAAAGTAAGTTGGAGAGAGAGAAAAGAATAACACCATAGGGTCTAGATAAAATGGGAAGGCTTTGAGATTGTGGGTGTGTCTGTATGGTGAAGATAGAGGGGGGTTGACAACAACAGAGATGAGTGATCCTTGTGCAAGAAAAATAGTTTCTCGAGACCGATGCACTGAGACCGGTGCAAAATGTAAACATAACCACGTGTAATTCTACTTTCGATATTCGAAAGAGACCAATCAAATTTACTTCATCCGGGCTATTTGACCTATATTCAGTTTGTCCCTAATTTTTTCCTAAATTTCACCGCCATATTGGAAATATCTTGATGAAGGAAAAATGTCCCTGGATGGGCATACATTGTCTCAAATTCAAGTTGAAAATGTCATTGGTATGTCTTTTATAATGATAAAGTTAATTAAATCCCCCTTGAGCAATCATTTGACCAATCCACATGGCTAGATCCCTTTACACGGACCTAGTTGATAGACCAAGTGTCGAATCAGCCAAGTGCCAGGCGCAATGATATGATGCAGATTCCATATTCCTACACTTCAACTTGTTTTTTTCAACTTTCACTATTGACAATAATGTTAGCGTTGCCAAACAGATTTGAATTTTTTTACATGTGTGCTTACACATTTTTAAACAGTTTTATTAATTTCCCCCTCCCTTACACACATCCTAAAAAGCAATGTTTGTACATTGATCAAGATCTGCCTTTATAATCAGACTGGGATAGATTGATAGAGATCTGCATCAAGAGGGATAATAGAAATATTACGTCCTATGGGTTTTAGTTTCCTTTAGTTACTTGAGTAGATTCACTCTCTCTTCAACCTCCATAAAGAGATCTGATCTTTTTTCTTCTTAGTGTTGACCTTTGCAACTCTTTACCATCTCACCCAACTTCTCTGAGCCCCCATCCCACCCCTAGATAGTAATTTATGAAGAGAGTAGGCCTCTAGAGAGAAAAAAAAAGTTAGGTCGGTAGGTAATTCAAAGAAGACTTTTGCAATCTGAAAACCTATTAGTAGCATTTTAGTGGTATTATTTTAATAAGGAAATATTATGGGCAGAGAAAGAAACAAATTTGCCATTAAATCCACATTAGATTGAGAAATATTTAGATCCAAATCAATCCCCTTGTAATAGTAAGAGTCATGAGAGTTTCGTGTTATAAATAAATAAAAGTGTTGAATTTTTAGCTATCATTCTCTGTTGCCTGCGGTCAGTATAAGCAGGCTTGAAACTAACCTAGGCCGCATCATGTGGCCAGTATTTTATGCCTCTATACAATAATAATCTTTCTGAAAGCTGAAATTGTATGAAGCACGCTGACCAATAATTGCATTTTCATGTTTAGGGAAATTCATTTATGGTAGAGGGGTAATTGAATTGCTATTTTCTACCGAGGGTCTGAAACTTGCTCTAGGGTTTTTGTGGGATTTTAGTAAAGATAATAATAATGTTAAACATTTTGTATTGGGTAACAACACATCTCTAATGATATATAAAAAATGGCGAGAAATGCTATTGTTCATAGTCACGCTGTTGCTATTTTTTCTAATGCTTTTATCTTTTTTTCAGATTACACTCAATACATTACCCAAGTGGCCAACCTAGACCCTAACTTGCATCCCAACCTGCACACCTTGCAAGGTCTTCACGGCTTACAGTCCTTACCAGATGGCACCACTGTTGCTTTCATCGACTCATCCATTTTGGATGCAAGTCATCTCTTGGATCATAATGGATCCATTGAGGTGCACCACGCTCTCTCTGATGGCACCATTGACCTGCAGCAGGTACCTATATATATATATATATATATATTATATACTCTTATTGTATGAAAATTAAACTGAGGAAAATTTTGAAAAGTCAAGTCGGAAATCACTGAACTGAAAAGTAGGAATATTAATTGTTATGCAAAGAAACGAAGCTATGATAGGAAAAAAAGGAGAAAGATCAAATATCCTAACAAACCTGACATAGATGGAGAATATTACTTGTAGTTATTCTGCTTGGTTTGGGTTTTTTTGTGGTTTTTTAATGGGGGGGGGGGGGGGGGGTTTTTTTTTTCAGGGTGTGATCTTAGAAATGAAATTCTCTACACAAAGTGTGAATATTATTGATAAATTAAAAATAAGCTAATGAGTTGAAATTGAATGCGTGTTAAAATGGATTAAAGAGGACTTATTCTTAAACTAATGTTTTCCCTCCTTCAGTGCCAGCAAGTTGTTCTGGAGCAGCCTATCATGGAGCAGATTGTCGGAGTCAACCCTGTGGCTCTGGAGGTGCAGGATATTAAACCACCCATTGGAAAGGTTGGTTTGGGTTTACTTAGAAATAAATAACTGGCTGGGATAACATTTTTTGTTAATAATGTCTTCTCTGCAGTCTTGTTTTGATTATTTTTCTATGTTTAACCATTTTGCAATGGAGGTGCAGGATGTTTAATCACCCATTGGAAAGGTTGGTTTGGATTAACTTAGAAATAAATAACTGTCTGGGATAACATCTTTTGTTAATGTCTTCTCTGCAGTCTTGTTTGGATTAACACATTTTTTTATGTTTTTCCCTTTTGCAATGGAGGTGCAGGATGTTTAATCACTCATTGGAAGGGTTGGTTTGGGTTTACTAGAAATAACTGAGAGATTTTTTAAAGATATTGTCCTCAGTCTTGTTTTGATTCTTTTCCTTTTATAATTGTATAGTTGTTGTCTCTTTGCTAGGATTTATCATTGCGGCTACTTTTCCGTGAATTAAACATTTTCTTTTATGATATTGGATGGCGGGCATTCCTATTAGCTTAACTGCGTTACAATGGATGACACTTATAAAGCGGTATCCACTTTATCGACAAGATATATATTTATATGAGACAACATTGCAAGTAGTAGTAGATCAATGCATTAATGTTTAACAAGTTCAAGTTTATTTTAGGCCGTCAGGCCAAAACACATGTATGATACGAAAATTCATTTTTTGAGAAAAAAAAGCAAAAAACAAACTAAAACAAAAGGTAGTCTTACTTCTAATAATGATTATAATGATGACGACTACGACGATAACAATGGTGATGACGACGATGTCGATGATGATGATAATGATAACAAAAAGATGTCGGTGCCATGGCTGCGATTTTGACAACGCCCCTGGCGATGATGAAGATAATCGACAGAGGCAGAAAAACAAGAATATCATTCTGATATAATAATACATGCCTTGAAGTTGTATACTCCATCTTCTTATCTAGTGGTTAACATAATTGTTATTGATTTGATATATAATATTAGTTGATCATTGATGGCATTCTTTTATATCTTCTCTTTCCTTCCACTCCGTAATCCAGGGGCCATTCAACTGCAGTTTGTGTGACAAGGTTTTCAATAAATGGAATCAGCTACAAAGACATCTAAAAACTCACGATGAAGATAAGCCATTTAGGTAAGTCTTTTAATCCGCTCAGTTTCTTTGATCTGACCTTTTTTATGTTAAAAAGAGTGTAACTGCAATCTTTGAAGCTTTTTTTTTATACAGGCAAACAAAGATAGGAGATAACTGACCGTTTTGTTTCTTTTAACATTGTATTACAGATGCTTCCAGTGCTCTATGTCCTACAACCTGGAAGAAAACTTGGCATTGCACTTAGCAACGCATGTCGGCCCGGGTGAAGAGCCGAAATGTCCCGAGTGTGGCAAGAAGTTTTCCCGAGTGGCCAGTCTGAAGGCCCACATCATGCTGCACGAGAAAGACGAAACACTGATGTGTCCGGAGTGTGGAGATGAGTTTAGTGTCCAGGTATGTGAAATGTTTACGCTTTTGATTTAGGATTGACCCTGTGAAGAGTTATCACCATTTATTTTAAATGTGAGCTTTACCTTTAGTATCTATTTATCAGTAAAAATGATTATTAAATTAGCAGTTTAGTAATGAAAAAAAGAATTTAAGTCATTATGATATTATATACAGCTTGGTTCCAACCTCTTATTTCTTTACTCTTCTCATATCAGTTTCTTTTGATAAAGGGGAATTGATAAGAATTGGCACAGAAAGCAATACAGACCATTTGAGCTTTGTGATTGTTGTGTTGTGTCTGAAGACTAAGAATAACTTTGGTTGTTGATCAATTTACAGCATCAGTTGGATAGACATATGCAGGAACATAGAGAAGAGCATGTGGGCAGTCGAGTTTATCAGTGTAAGCAGTGTGACCTGGATTTCCCGAGATTAGCCTCTCTGAGAGAGCACATGAAACAACACTACAGAGTCAAGTAAGTTTGCAGTTTAGTGTTTGTACAATGTCTTATATTAAGAATAGAAACCTATGTGAAACTTGATTTGAATTCAGCAGGGGTGATTTTTCATACAAGTTTTTCCTCTAGCCTTGTTTTGATATATATTTTGATTCAGATATTTCTGTTAGCTGAGATTATCAGTTACTTTCTTCCTCATAGAGTTTTGTTTTTGATTATTTCAAATATTCCAGGGCATCGCTGCATCATCGGACTTACAAACGCAACATTGACCGTACTGGATTTTCCCAGAAATGTAAACATTGTCATAAAACCTTCCAAAAGCCAAGCCAGTTACTGCGCCATGAAAGAATACATACAGGTCTGTTGGAATGGGAAGAATTTCTTTTTATTTCTTGGTCGTAGAAAAAGTTAGTTTTTAGTTAAATACCTCTTTTAAGCCCATTTCAGGTTATTATACAGGCGGTAGATTTTATAGTCCATTTTAAATGGGACTTGACACCACACAGCTATCCACCAAGCCTTAAAAACTTCATCTTGACAAAAATGGAACCATGGTCACACTGAACATCTGTGCTTAGAGCTTGTTTAAGAATGGGGTGCTCTACTAATGCAATTTATTGTTCGGCCTATTGGTGTAGATATACCGTGGGGTCTATGCAGACCTATTCTCTTTGATATTGTTGAATTGAAATTGAAAACGAATTGTTGACCTTCTTTCTGGTTGTAGGCGAACGTCCCTTCACATGTAACCTTTGCCAAAAGACGTTCAACCAAAAGGGAGCCTTACAGATGCATATGGCCAAGCACACTGGAGACAAACCGCATACGTGTGATTTTTGCCCCATGATGTTTGCTCAGAAAGGAAATTTACGTTCTCATATTAAGGTAGGAATATATGTTTTCAGGCCTGTAAATCTTCAGCCGATTGTCTGATTTCAGACTTTTTTACTATCCAAGTGGACTGAAAAGCCATTAGTTTTTGTTTCCACATTGCTATTTTCATTGGGATATGAACTGCTTCAAACTTTTTTTCTATTTGCCATTTACACCCGTGTGGTTTGTATTATGTGTTATTTAATAGGAACACTGATGCACAAAGACAGAAATAATGTTATGTTATGAAAGCGATCAACTTCATCCCCCTGAAATACCGGTTTTAGAGTTTATGTGGCTTGTCAATATTATAAAGTTAACATCTATTTTTGATAAGATATTTTTAAGAATGATATTTGATATGGATCTTAGCCAGTGATTTTGTTTTTGCAGAGTTGATATAGAATTGACAATTTGTGATTCTTATTTTCTTACTATTTGTATTTCAGAGAGTCCATACCTTATCAAAGGAAGAGAATGGGTTGATCTACAAATGCGATGAGTGTAGCTGTATGTTCAGAAGACTGGGTTCTCTCAATGCCCATATCAGCAGAGCTCATGCAGAGGCAGAGGTGAGTCAGCTTTGGGGTCAAATGATATTCAGAAATAAAGATTTTGGAGTGTTTTGGGTTTGTTTGTTTTTTGATTCTAAATCTGATTCTTCTAAAAATAACTAACTATGCCTTCCTCTTCCCCTCCGTTTTCTGCTGATCTTAAGAGCCCGCTGTATAATAAAAGTTTAACCTAACTAACAGTGAAATTTGATTCTTCTATTTATAACTAACTATCAGGCCTGTAAATCTTCAGCCGATTGTCTGATTTCAGACTTTTTTTAAACTATCCAAGTGGACTGAAAAGCCATTAATTTTTGTTTCCACGTTGCTATTTTCTTTGGGATATGAAAAGTTTCAGACAATTTTTGTATTTGCCATTTACAATGCTTTCTTCTTTCCTTCCCCTCCGTTTTCCGCTGATGTTAGGAGCCCGTTGCGACCACTGCCATGGTCCACGGCATGAAGGGGTCGGGACTCCAGGCAGGCCTGCCGTTGTCGGACATGAACGACTCGAGCATGATAGGGGACATGCTGGGCCTGGACCAGGTCAACGGAGGGGCGGACGGATTGGTGGATGGACAGGTCATCCAGGGCACTCTGGATCAGGTGAGACGAAACCTTTCCTTTTCTTTTTTCTCTCGATCAATTTACCTTTCAGTGTAATAATGATAATAAGTTATATAAGGCACAAGCTGCACTAGTGTTTTTAATTCAATCTTTTCCTCTCTTTTTTTCTTCTTCTTCTGCATCACTTTCAGGGAGCGTCGGATATTCTGCAACAGGCGTTAGAAAACAGCGGTCTGCCCAGCACGGTAGAGGATGACCAGGAAGGGGGTGATGGGAAGGAGAATGCTCCATCGGGTCACGAAGGCACCAACAACCACAACCACCACATCCACGGCAACTCAGGCCACACTAGGCTGGGGACCATGACAGTCCACGATTCTTCCTCGGGGCTTTTCAAGAGGCACTACGTTCGCAAGGTACACATTTGTTCAGATTCAGACTTTTTTGCAATCCAAGTTTCCTGAAAAGGCATTAGTTTTTGTTTCCACCATTACTATTTTCATTGGGATGTGACATAGTTCAGATTATGTTTTAATTTGCCATTTACACCCCTGTTTTTTGTTATAGCGTTCAGGAGTTGTCTATTTGTATTTTGGTTGGGTTTTTTTTTTAACATTGTACCATTTGGGACAAGATGTTTAATTAAAGCTTTATTTTTTGTTGTTATAGAAATTTGATGAACAATTATTATATTTTACGTTTATTTTTTCAGTTCTTTATATAATTAATTCAATTTGATAATGTTATTTTAATTTTACTAATTGCTGTTCCACTTGTACAGTTATGATGAAAGAAAATGAATGTAAATTTGGATACATTATATTTTTATCTAACAGGTGAACGGCATCCGATGGCATCAATGTACCTATTGTTCCAAAGAGTTCAAGAAACCGAGTGATTTAGTTCGTCACATCAGGATTCACACTCATGAAAAGCCATACAAATGTACACAGTGTTTCAGAGCCTTTGCCGTGAAAAGCACGCTTACAGCTCACATTAAAACACACACTGGCGTCAAGGATTACCATTGTGAGGTGTGTAACAAAATGTTTTCAACTCAAGGAAGCCTCAAGGTCCATCTACGTCTTCACACAGGTAAGAAGCTTTCTTCTTTCATTTTATGAAATGAGGCAAGAATTATGCCATTTTTTTGTTTAATTGATTTAATGTCAATTTGATATTGGAACAAACACCTTTTACACAGAAGCGTAAAAGAACCTTTAAAAATCCAGTTTGACTGGTATGTATAACAGATTTTTGTAAAATATGTATTTATAATTGACTTTTGTGTGAAAAATGTCCTTTTTTTCAAAAGTTTGTAAACATATTTTTCGATGAATCATGCATCCTTTTTTTCTTCTCTTTTTCTTTTACATAAAAAAAATAATCCAGGAGCAAAACCATTTGACTGTTCTCATTGTGATAAAAAGTTCAGGACATCGGCTCATTGTAAAACCCACACCCAGTCTCATTTCAAAAACTCTGACATGTCGCCTCGACAACGAAGACCCATCAAACGGCCCTCCAGGCACGACAACCTCTTACCAGATATTCCCATGCAGGAGCCGATTCTTATCACTGAATCAGGTCAGTAGTACAGGACACCACTAGACTACACGATTTGGACACAGATTGAATTAACTGCATGTATTTCATTTTGTAACTCATTTTGGCAATGGATTTATTACTTTTCACCCCCTCCCCCCTCCATTTAAAATCTATTTTATTTAGATAAATGTATAAATTGAAGATTGCTTTATATTTCTTATACATATCATTTTTTCTTCTAACATTACTAGTGTTGGAGAACTGTTTCTAACTAACTAAACATATATCATTTTGGATCAATAGGTGATTTAGGAATGTTGTTCTCGGATATTTTTAAATTCTGGAAATTAATAGATTGGCAATTTATATAGCGCCTGTCCACGATCTTCATCATGCTCTAAGCGCTTCATAATGTTTTGCTATGTTATCCAATGCCTTGTACCGCGTTGGCACCCAGCCCCAAGCCAAGTCTTAAATGGTGAATGAGATGGATGCCCCAATAACCACCTTTGACAAAACACAGAGCTTGGAAAAACTATGCTTCATAATGTCCAAATTGAATTTGATTTTCTGTCTACATCTTATTTACTGTAATGTTATTTATACCAGGTCTGATCCAGCAACAGCCCCGTACTACAGACTTCATTGAAAACGAATCGGTTCACCCTGACCGCCCATTCAAGTGTCATCACTGCCGAAGAGGGTTTAAAAAATCAAGTCATTTAAAGCAGCATGTCCGATCTCATACAGGTGAGTCACACCAAACAAATTTACAATATAGCACTTATCCACTGTCTTCACCGCTTCATAACACCGCAATTTGTATTTTTCATGACTCATGATCATTCTCGTTTCTTTTCTCTTCCTCTAATGTCAGGTGAGAAACCCTTCCGGTGCAACCTTTGTTTCCGCTCCTTCGTGTCCAGCGGGGTGCTCAAAGCTCATTCTAGAACGCACTCGGGCGAGAAATCCCACAAGTGTTTGGTGTGCGATGCAATGTTCACCACCAGCGGCAGCTTGAAGCGACACACGTCCATACACAGCGAGATCCGTCCGTTCATGTGTCCCTATTGCCAGAAGACCTTTAAGACCTCGGTCAACTGCAAGAAACACATGAAGACTCACAGGTACGCGTATAGGGCAGGGGTGTACATCTTTCAGATTTTCTCTGATTTAATACTCTTTTTAACTATCCAGGTGGTTTTGTTTCCACATTGCTATTTAATTTACATCGGAATGGGAAATGTTTCGGATCATTCTCTGAGTTGCCATTTACACCCCTTACAGGCCTGTACATCTTCAGCCAATAATTGTCTGATTTCAGACTTTTTCTTACTATCCAAGTGGACTGAAAAGACATTAGATTTTTGTTTCCACATTGCTATTTTCATTGGGATATGAATAAATGAAATGTTCAGACTATTTTTTCTATTTGCCATTTACACTCTTGTGTAACAACGTGCGTACGTATCTTCTCATCCAGGCACGAGCTGGCTCTTCAGCATTACCGAACTATGAAAGACACGGAAGGAGCCGAAGCTACAGAGGCCATTGAACGGAGGGCAGACGACGATGGGGAGATCGTCGAGGAAGATACCCTGACGGGGCCTCAGACATTGGCCGACTTGGACGTCTTACAGGATCAGGATATAGGTCACGCCACGACCGTCACACAGCCAGATTTACAGGTTGGTGAGGGGAGGGGGGTGCATCAGGCCTGTAAATCTTCAGCAAATAATTGTCTGATTTCAGAAATTTTTTACTATCCAAGTGGACTGAAAAGCCATTTAGTTTTTGTTTCCACACTGCTATTTTCATTGGGGTGTTAAATGTTTCAGACTATTTTTTTATTTGTCATTTAAACCCCTGGGTGGATGCGTATTTAAACCCCTGGGTGGATGCGTATGATTATAACCTCTCTTTCTTCTCTCCCATCTTTTTGGGGCTTATTCACATGAATATCTAGTGCTAGTTTTAAGAACTAACTTGTGAAAGAAAAGGAATCAACAAGGTTTATTTAAAACATTTCTTTTAACAAACAGATTTTCTTCTTCTTTATGTTATGATGCTATGGATGTTATGCCATAATTTAAAAAATCAGAGTGTTGTAAATTAAGAGATGAATTCTTTACAAATTCAATTGTAGAAATTTGTGTTAAAAATGGTATATGGTCTGATAAAATTTTTAAAAGACGTTAATGACAGAGAGCTTTGCACATCATAAATATCCCAGAACATACATATTTCTATTGTGCTAAAGTTTTCCAAGGAAAAGAATTTGACTCACTCCGATTGTCTTTTGTCTTTCCACAGGTCGTGGATGTAGGTCAGTCTGACCTCATTGCTGCTGATGGCCTCAACATGGACTCGAGTCTCCAGCAAGCCTTCAGCCAAGGGGTGGGTACAACATAGCTGGTGGTGGTGTTTGTAGTGGTTTTGGTGGGGGTGGTGATGTTGGTGGGGGCGGTAGTGGTGGTGTTGTTGGTAGCAGTGGTGTTGTTGGTAGCAGTGTTGCTGTTGTCATATTGTCAAATTGTTCTTATGAATTAGATTGAAATGTCAAGAGTAGAGCTAGAACTTGCCAAGGTGTCTCTGGGGTATTCTTATCTTAGCTTTCAACTGAACTAATTCTCTTACTTTTTCTGAGCACTGACTGTATGCACCTAAAATCTAAATCAATTACTTTCTATAATGTACTGAATAAACAGAAACCTGCTAAATCTTTTTTTTTTGAATTACCTAAAATGTGTAGAATATGATATTATATTCTTCTCACAAAAGCCTGCAGTGTAGGTTCTCTCATTTTTACATCTAAATGAGAGGCAACACAAAGTTGGCAATATAAAAAGTTGTTTGGTTAGCAGCTGAGTAATGCGTCTAGTGTATT
>JAULCB010218380.1:0-21801 GCA_032358575.1 Dendronotus rufus
GTCTGAGTTCCAAAGCCCACCGCGGGGACAAAAAAAACGAAAAAACATCGAATTTTCGATGTTTCGGACACAATGAATGGCCCGGCGTACACTGATTGTTGGAACCGTACAGACGCATCCACGGATCCGTTTTTCGTTGTTTTTTGGTTTTTATTGCTCTTTTACTCAATCCGTCCGGACCGATTACACTTACACGTCGGATTCGTACTCGCCGTACAGTAAACACGGTCTGCGAATGCACGTCCCACACCCGGGCCCTTATCCGTTGCGACGTGCATCGTAATGCGTCACACACGGACAGTTTTGCCCGGTGAGATGGATTGATGTCGATGCTCTTACCGGATAGTCCTTTCCGTTGAGACGGACGACTGTCAACGTCTTTTGCGGATAGTTCTATCCGGTGACACGGACTATAGTCAACGTTTTGTGCGGATAGTTCTATCCGGTGACACGGAATGCAGTCAACGTTTTTGCCGGATAGTTCCGTCCGGTGAGACGGACTATAGTCAACATTTTTTCCGGATAGTTCCGTCCGGTGAGACGGACTACAGTCAACGTTTCTTCCGGATTGTCATTCCCGGAGAGACGGAATATAGTCGATGTTCATCCCGGATAGCCCTCTTCAGTGTGACTGAAGGGAGGGCCCATATCCTAAATGCTATTTTGATTGTCGTATTTGTTTAAAATAACGGGGAGAGATAGGTTTCTTATATACGTATATAATGAAGACGAGGTCGAAGATAGTGCTTTGGAGCACCTCGAAACGTTTTACATAAACCTGTATTAGAAAGGGCTATTAACAACCGCTACACCAACCTAACAAAGTAATGTAAACTAATAGGCCTTCACCAACCACCCAACCCAAAACCCGCCACTTCCACCGCCACCGCCACAGAAACAACCACCTCCACCGCCACATCCGCCGACACCGCCACCGACACCGCCACCGACACCGCCACCGCCGCCGCCGCAGCAATCGCCACCATGAAGATCACCGGCAGGTAGACTGATCTTGGTTGGACGGAACTGGGAAAGAGAGAAATGATCAAAGTTAGCTCGGGGCGACAGCCGTGTGTTGAAGGAAAGAAAAGAAATGGAGGCTCGAGGGGATTGAAAGAGTAGTGAGAGACTTACGCAAAACTAGCGAGCGCTTTGTCAAAAGGCAACATACAGGAAAAACGTAAGAAATGTAGAATGTTAGATTTTGAAAAGAGGAACACCGCAGCGGTAGCGCGCGCGAAACGAACGCAGGGCAGCGCAAGTACTCAACACATGGAAATAGTCGTGGGGGGTGCGGGTGCGGCGGGGGGGGGATGGTGTGATGGTAACCGGAGTGGCGAGGGGTTGGGGTCCTGGGAGTGCTGGCTGAGTGGTGAAGACTGGCTGCCGGGGGGGATGGCTTAAGTATGGCTAGTTGAGTATAATTTGGATATGGTAGATTGGAAAGGCGGGCAGATCTGATTGCTTTGCGCGCACGTCCATTCGAATAATACGCTTAGGAAAGATAATGTATGAAAAACGTCACGTGGGTGGGGTCGCGTGGTGTTACCTAACGCACCGTGGCACGGGGTCCGAGGGTTTGCAAATATGGTGTTTGCAGTGATCTCATACAAGGACCTGACAGTATCACCCCTCGTAGTCAAGTATTATGCGTCCTGAAACTTGTCACAGCTGCACCTGCGGGAAGGGCAGACGATTTTGGTCTATATCATTTGAACGCATCATGGCGGCGAATAACGTGTCCAAAAAACGAAAGTGCCGTACTCCGATGGTGCCAGCGGATGCTGTGGCAGGTACTGAATCGCGGAAACAAGTGCCGGTCGCAGGTGATTACCTGCAGGTCAAGTGGATGCTTGAGGAGTCCGAATCCGAAGGGGAAGTCTGGTGGCCATGCAAGGTCGTCACCATGGACGATGAAGCGCGGACGGGTTCAATTCTGTACTCTACTGAGAGCACCGGACCTGGGTTGGATCTCATGGATAACAGTCGGGACAGCTGTGAAGCGGAAGCTGTTGAAATGTTGGAGGGGGGGATGCGGCACACAGAGCAATCCAACGAACCAGTACTGGAATGGCGCTTCACAAAGACAACAGAAGCTGTGGTACAGAGCAGTAGCATGGGAGGGCCGGAAACATCCAACGACGTGGGTGGTAACCTTGCTCTGCATAACAAGGTGGCCAAACTGGAACGTGCGATCACGACTCTGGCGACTACTCGGTTTGGTCCGCGTGCACTTTCTTCTTCGAGAGCGCCCTCCCGGGTGAAATCTGTCCTCCATGTCTTGGCAAGAAGTGAGGCGTATCGTGCCCTGTTCAAGAAGGACCCCAAATCCGCTAAGAACTTCATAAGCAAGGGTCTGGGACCTATATCCGGATGCGATGTGGTTTCGCCCAGTCACATTGCTTCGCGTGGCACGAATTGCACGCTGCACGAATTCCAAGAGATATGTGCCTTTATTGCCACTGGAATGGGACATCACAATGCAATGTCTCATGTCGGTGAACTGATTTTATCTCCGAGCACGTTTACAGGTCGGCACGGAATGATGAGGATGAGGCCCGGTGCGTTCGGAGTCCTCTTTCCTAACCTCGAAACCTGTTTCGGGGCCCACAGAGATGCCATGGTGGTGGAATTCGAGGCGTACGGGGACATGCTTGATTGCCTGGGCATGACTGAAACGCCGCGGTTGATCACCCTCGGGACGGCTCGAGAGAGAGGTGACGTGAAGAATTGGGTATGGGTTGTGGGTACCAGCATTTGGGTGCAGGGCGGGTCAGGAGACGGTGATGGAGGAAACAAACCTGTTCGACATTTGTTCCCTTGTCGAAGTCCTTTTGGCCAGAGCCACCCCGACTTGAGCCCCGCTCTGTATGACAGCGACGACTCACTGATGGAAAAAGACGGGGTTTGTAACTGGGAAGTGGAACTGTTGACCCAGACGGACACGACGATACTCAAGGTTTCCGATAAGACCATGGTTTCATCATTCGAAGCGAAAACGAAGAAATCCAAGGATGTCAGTATTGAACTCGGCAAGCAGTTGGATGACGTGGAGGATACGGGTTCCAAATTTGGTATCGCCTGGAATCCTTCCACACAAGGAATCCCGAAAGGAGTCGTGGGCGCGGACGTACCCGGCCTATTGACCTGCAGATTCCCGGTCACCATCGTGCGGACTAAGCAGCTTGCCGATTCTGTGCTGTCCCTGTTGGACCATCACGTGGCTGGAACAAACCTCGCCGATGAAACGAAGGCGAGAACGGATCGTTTGCTGAGGCCACCGCCGAACGGAAATGTGAATCTGCAAGATGAACAGCTTGGTGAGTCACAGCCGTGAACTGGTGGTTGAAACCATGGTTGTCTCAGTCTGTGGGATGTTTCATGTTGGCTTTGTTCGTAAACAGAAGAACCCATTCGGATGTACACGTGGTCGCACGATGCAGCCATGGATGGAGATAAACCACTCTAGTACAATTTTAAAACCACGTAAAAGCCCGCGTTATTATTAGAATGCATTCACCCTGTAATCTACGGCATCGATTATCTCGTCACTGTCCTTCACCCACCTCGAGGCCCACTGGACTAAGTATTAGACCCGCCACCCGCTTCCGATTCAGAACTGCTTGAGTCCGGTTCAGGGTCACGCTCGCCTACAAATACTTCATTCAGGAACGGTATCGGTCCTGATTCTGAAACAGCAAGAAGACGTGCCCCCCTTTGGTTAGAGTCGGAAGGAGTACCGGAATCTCTGTTCTGGTTTGGCGACAGACTGTCTTCGCGATTCCCAGCACCAAACTCCTTGTCATGCCTTTTGGAAAGCTCTTCTTTGTAAGCATCAGCTGTTGCAGCATATTCCGCAAGGTCCCCGTGGTCCCGCTTCAGCTCACCTTCCTTCTCTCCCAATGTTACACCGGATCCACGCTCTTTACCATGGAGGTAGTACTTATCCTCCTCCGCCGCACGGCTGATCGCATTTTTCGATGCTCTTAAATCGTCCGCGCCCTCCCATGGGTATCTCAGTACTGTGACAACTCCCGGGTTGTTGCTCTGATGCTCCCCGGCATCCGAGCCACCCTGTCGATCTCCGGCAGGGGTGGTTTGGAATACCCTCAACGCCCCCATGCACTCTTTCTCGGACGAAGTCATTTTTTCCATGTCACCACGAACCAGGGCATGGCGACAGGCGACCCTCAGAGAAAGGGCTGTCACATGAACAGCTCGAAGAGAATCCTTCGACGTTGCGAGAAATTCTCGGGTCCCTGTCGCAGCACACATCACCTCATGTGCGAGGGTGTGGAAGGAAAGGGTCGACTCAATTGATAGGAAAAAGTCTTCTGCGCCAGGACTCTGTCCTTCTTCGCCACGGTAAAAACTCTTCCCCGCCTGCCGAGCACATAACTCATCATGCATCTTCTTGATGGCGTCCAAGGATTCGGCGGGGACAGCACCTGACTTGCCCGTAATCGTGAAGGGAATATCAAACCGGCAATGTAGTGCCAAACGTCCTGTGGAGAGTGTGTTGAGTTTCTTCATATTTTTTTCCATGACATGCTTGATCGCTTTTTCCTTGCTTGCATGGTCCTCCGGCCGAGACAGCCCTGATGCACTGACGGCCTTCTGGTGCTCACCGCTTTGCAATTTGACAACACTTGCGTCAGCGATTTCGGAGAGGTCCATGTGATTCGGAGGTAAATCGTCAACCTCTCCTTTCCAGCAGAGCCTGCCGAGCACGCATGCGTAAATAGCGTATCCGGCTTTACGCCAAAATACGTTCCGCACGGCTTTTCTTCTTTCCGTCGCAGACGTTCTCGAGATGGAGAAATATATGGCCACTAGGTCAGTGAGATGTCCGAACGCTACCCGCGCGTCACTCTCATTATCGTGGGGAGATGGGGGGGGGCGATAGGGTGGCCCCGACGATGACGACGAAAGGCGACGCTTCTTACGCTGACGTGAAGCGGGAACGATGCCATGACCACCGCTGTTCTCTGGCATGACCCCAAGTCCAACGCAATGGATCGCGGCTGCCTCCACGCAAATCTGCAGACGCGAGGCAACAGTCCCTTCGGGCGGACGTCTGAGCCCGAGCCCGTCCCCGTCCTCCCACAACTTGACGCTGGGTCTGAGGTCTTCGGCGAGGGCTGATAAGCCCGTGCGTGCTGTGCGTGAAAGACCCTGCAGGCACCAGGCAAACGCGTTACTTGCGTCGTATGGAAAGGCGTTAAAAGTCGTCAACTGCTTCGTAGCAAGGGCGAGACGCTTCGCGGTATCGGCTTCATCGAGCGCTGCGCCGGGTTGCTGTTCATGCTCCGGTTGCACCCCCGGCTCCGCCGACTTTGCACCTAGGATGAAATAAAACAGCTTGCGCCTCAGTACGTGCGCCACCACAAGCAGGGTCGTTCGACGGGCTACGTCATCCAGCGCTGCGTAGGCGTTTACTGTGGCAGGCACCACATTGCTTCCTTTCTTCGCCCACATGGCCGACGCCAGCCACGACCCGGCTGGTGCCCTGCCGGCCTCCACGACTGCCTTCGCTTGCTCCAAAGACATCTCACAAACTACATTTCCACGGAAAAATGTGAGGGAGTCGCTGGAAAATGACTTGGTATTCCATTCTTGAAGTGACAATTTCCTTTGACTTATCGAGTTGGCCAGTACTTTGCCACCGCCCGCGTCCCTACGCCGCTCGGACACAATCGGTGTTCCCGACCTCGGGAGCATGGCTACTTCGTCCTTCAACGCCCTCAATTCAGCACGGGCAAGTGTGAGATCTTCGCGCAATTTTCCGACCTCTCTGGTGACGTCTGAGCTGATCGCACGGCGTAAACTTGCCAGTGACGCGCGAAGAAGCGAGGCAAGGTCATGTCCGGATGCGACTGCGTTGACGGGAGTGGATGCGAGGGTTGTTCCGGGGGGCGCCTGGGCAGCATGCGAAGCCGGCCCACTACCACCGCTTGCGGCACCCACAGCGCCCGCGGCTTCACCGACCAGGACAGCAGGTGGTGGTTGCGGATTGGTGCTGCTTGTCCCAAAACCATCGACTCCAGCATCGACTTCTGTGCCGGCATTAGGACCCTGTTGCGCGCTGCCGACGGGCTGTCGCGCCCGGCCTCCGCCTCCGCGTCTTCCCCCTCCAGACCCACGGCCGCGCGCCATTCCACGAAGAAGTTGCCGCAACGGAGCGTCCTGCCTTTGCCCGGTTATTGCGACCGAAATGACGGAAGCAATCGTGTGTAGGTTGGAACTGACGAAGTCGCATCCGGTCACTAGATACGAATTCGTCCTATGAACCTTCCTCGCCATGCGAACACGTGGAAATATGCATATTTCCCTCGGTGATCCAATAGGCTCATAACCTATTGGACCACCGAGGTACTCACAATGTCAGATTGGTGCTTGTACACAGAAATTTCCTCGCATTGCTAACACTTGGAAAGATGACTCATACTGTCAAGGGCTATGAAAAGACAATATGCTCATAACCTATTGGATCACCGACGTCTTCACAATGTCAGATTGATGTTGGTACACGGAACCTTCCTCGCCAAGTTAACCCGTGTGGTTATATGGCTCATACTGCCAAGGGCTGCGGAAAGACAATACGATCATAATCTATTCAATCACCGAGGTCATCCCAATGTCAAAATGGTGTTCGTACACGGAACATTCCTCACAGTTGTAACCCGTGGGAATATAGCTCATACTGTCAAGGCCTGCCGAAAGACAATAAGCTCATAACCTATTAGACAGTTACTCCATAACTACAACTCCGGCGCTTTCAAGACCTCGGCGGGATAATACTACCGCAGGATTACAAGCGACCATGTCCTAAACCATTTATAAAAGGAGCAAATTATGCGACGGTGCGGTGAAGATCACCATGTTTTCTAACCCCTTCAAGTCCAATACTTGTTCCCGTAGTTAATAAGGACCTCTTCGCCTGTGCCAATGTCGGACAGGGCCACAACGCGACAGATGTGAGGATTTGATCTGAGCGCATCCGTGTCAATATCCCTTTCCTCTACAAATTGGGCATTGGCAATCCTGTCCTCCAAGCCTCCGCTCACACGGTCGGTCCCCGTCACAACTCTAGGGTCGTTCACCTTCCCTCCAACACAGAACTTGGAGGCGACCACCCACACGCTGTCCAGGGCAGGGGTTATGTGCACCTTGGTGAGCTCATCCAACCCCTTTTCACCAATTTCAATCTCTAAGCCCCGAGACTCGAAGTCCCCCTTCGTCACACCGAAGCCCACTGGACCACGCTCCCGGTACTTAGAAGTCATCTTCGAGAGGTCCTCATAGACAAAGGTACCTCCATACCAGCATAACACATCCCCTTTCGTAAAAGACCTCACAGCGAAAACACCGTCGTCAGCCCCAGGTATACCTGACTCACCGACTCTGAGGCCTTGGCAAGCCGCGTCAACGGCGAGCAGTTCCTCCCAGACTTCACACAGGCGGAGGCTGTTGTGTTGCTCAGGCCATTCGGGGGGGGGCACCCCATCCATGGATAGCAAAGTTTCGTCCTTCCACCGTGTCGCTAAATACGAAACCAGGTGATTCGGAAGCGGGGTGTGCGCCGGCAGACCAACCTTATAGGGGCACATTCCTTGGCTGCTGCTGGCTGATCGCTCGCCTGCAGCCAGAACGGCTCGGCATTCTTCTTCCACAGCATCCCGGTCCGATCCACAGCACCCCTGTAGGTTCCCACGGCTGACTTCCAGAGCGAATTCCTTTTTGACGCGGTAGCAGGCAGCTTCCCAGCAGGTCTCTTCCAATTCGCAGCCTGCGAAGCGACGAAATCCTCCGGCGGGCATGGTCATGCACGCCACAGCTGTGCTGGCCGTGCCAGCGAACATGTCGACAACGGTGTCTTGTGGTTGGGAAAACCTGTGCACCAGCTCCTGCATCAACAGCACGGACTTCTGCTCCGGACGCACAGCCACCTTGCGGCTGTTCGACTTTGTGGCGTCTCGACCGTAAACGCGCTCTCCGACACCCAGCGCCCCGGCATTTTCCACAACATTAGTCCAGCCTGCGTACCTGTTCCGGCTTGTAGATAACCTTTCCTTGTAGTTGACCATGCCCTCGGCTATTTCAAAAGAACTAGCAACCTTCGTAGCGTGCACCGCCACCTCGCAGCAATTGACCAATGTAGTACTGATCCTCGCGAAGGAGTAGTACGAACTCGGGGCCTTGGTAAAGAACATGGGCATCTTGTCCACCTTCAGCCGGTCGCCAGTCGCCAAAAGAGAGCACCACGTGGGGAATTGCTGGACACTGCAAAACACAACAGCGTGGCCCCCGGGCCGCAGGAGCTGAATGATTTTCTCAGCCGCAATCCCCATCTGCTCCGTGTCCAGCTGGTCGTGTTCGATCGGGGAGGGATTGGCCGCACTGCTCCCACCCCTAGACCCCCTCGCAGCAGACCTGACGCCGTAAGGGGGGTCAGTCAGAACGAGCTGGACCTTCCCCAAGAGCTTTTCGAATCCAAGCCACGATTCAAAGCCGGAACAATCCAGCCGCCACGGGAAGGAAGCGCTGTCAATAAAACCAACCGCTTCAACAGAGCGCACAGCAACGCTACCACCGGCGCTTGGCCCGCCCCCCGTCTCGTTACTTTCGCTTCCCACCGCCCCACCGTCGTTAGATCCGGCCGGCTTCCCTGTGCCAGCAACGGAGGCATCGCTTTCGTCCTGGCCTGAGCTCCTCGTCTGCACAACAGCGTCTGTGCCGGCTCCGTCCACGTCTTCCCCAGCTGTGCCATCCTCCCCGGCAAGCGGCGTCGGCGCTTCCGCGCCAGCGTCTGATTTCGACGCCTCCTTGTCTGTTTCACTTGGCGCGGAAGGGGAGGCTGGAGCCGGGGGAGTGGCGGCTTCCGGCGTCAGAACCAGCGCAGTGGCCCGCGTGAGAGCCCGCTTCGCTATGACAGGCAACATCGCGTCAGAAGCTTCCCCTGCTTCCAGATTTGCGAAGTCCTCGTACGAATGCGCCGCTCTTGACTGCGGCGCAGTGTCCGCCGCCGCTTCCCACACTTCTTGGATGAAAGTGAGGGCGAGGGATCGTAGCTGGGTGTCCGCCTCCCCCGTCAACGCCATAACCTTGTTCAAATCCGCAGCCTCCTCCGCCCAGGACTGCGACGGCACACAGGAAATCCTCCCGGCTCCCATCACCGCCGCCGTGACAACCTTCGAACCGTACAACGTCCACCGCAAACCGGCAGAGACACGTCTAGTCCTACCGGCTGGCAACACCGACAGCTGCATAACCTCCCCGTTCCACACCAAAATCGGGAAAACCATCCTCTCGGTGGAGGGGAAGCCGCATCGAGCTGCGATGTAGTCGAACGCAACGATGACGTGCTCGATGCGTTCCGCCAGCACCACCGCAGGCCGCGTCTTGGGCGACGTGTTGTGGGGGGACTTCAGCCACGCGCTCCGCTGTCCGAATTCCGCGCTGCGCACTGTGATGACATCCGCGTTCTTCTTCGCTCGCTTCGAAGGACGGCCAGTGGCCACTGCTGTCACTCCCAATACCCCCGAGTTATCCTCCCCGCCGGTGGTAGTGAATAGCTTGGCGACGACAAGCATGTAGAGCACCACGGCAAGCTGGCCCTGCTTTTTCGTGCTCAATAAACGAGGCACGTTCAGAACCGCGTACACCAGCGACACGTCGCGCGATGAGAAGTGCACAGCGGGTCCGACAGTGCCGAAGGAACGGTACATCTGCCGCTCCTCTCCGTTCACAAGCCTCGACAACTCAATTGACCGGCCGCTCAATGCGAGAAAGCATTCGTAAGGGCGAGTGTCGAGGCCAGACTCAGACCGGCTACTCAGCTCTGCCCGAGTGAACGTTCTCAACCCGCGAGAGGTATTGAATACCTGGTGAGTTTCCGAGCCTCTCAGAAACGGAGGCAATGTGAGTTCTTTCATTGCAGCCGCCGCTCTCAACATCTTGACTGTCGTTATCGGCACGTCGCCGGTCTCCAGATGGTCCCTCGCCGCCATCATCGATTCCACCTTGTCTGAAAACGTTGCCGTCCGCGCGGTTTCCGACCTCGTGTTCGATGCGGTGGCTTCCAAAAACGAATGGTCCGCTGACGAAGGCTTCTCAATCACAAGGCATGGGACGCTGGCGGACGCGTCGTTCGTCCTCATCGCCTCGACGCGGTGTGCGCCGTTCAGGACCACATAGGCGCCCAGTTTGGTGGGGTCCACGTTGGGCGCCATTGCGTCGAAGTAAATCTCGATGGGCTCGGCCCTGATTTCCGCTGGATCCGCAATAACTTCCCTCAGCTTTTCGACGTGACCGTCGTCAATTTCGCGCGCGCAGCTGTATAGACCCAGCTCGGCAAGCGGCACCTGCACGATCATGCCGACCGCCGCTTGGGCGTTGGGGTGGGGGTTGTTGGCTGCCATTCCGAAGATCGGCGAATGGGGGGACGTGTGTTGGGGCTGGGTACGGAGCAGGGCTTGCTGAATCGCGAGGAGGGGCGCGAGATAAGGGGAAGAGAGAGTGATGGTGGTGGCGGGCGGATTTGTGGTGGGGTAGGTGGCGGAGATCGAATAGTACCAAGCGCTGGAGGATCACATGTCTGTGTATTTCTTCGCCATCTGAAAAATTCATATCATATGAATTTTCAAAACAACCGTCCTTTTCACGTTCACGTGATAGTGGTGAAAATTCATATGATATGAATTTTCTGTCGAAATAACGTTCACGTGATAGTCGTGAAAATTCATATCATATGAATTTTCTGTCGAAATAACGTACGCGTGATAGTGCGGAAAAATCATATGATATGAATTTTCTAAGAGAGTGACAGTACTAGTTGTCAAAGTGACATCTCTAAGGAAGACACGTGTGACCGCCCTTGTCATACCGTCAGAAGTCACGTGTGATGAAGATGTTGTCAGAATTTCATATGATATGAATTTTGAAAAAAATATTGTCATAATGTCAGAAGACACGTGTGATGAAAATGTTGTCATACCGCCCAGAAGTTCATATGATATGAATTTTGAAAATATCATTGTCATACCGTCAGATGACACGTGTGATGAAAATGTTGTCATAACGTCCCGAAGTTCATATGATATGAATTTTGAAATTTTTGTTGTCACACCGTCAGAAGACACGTGTGATGAAAATGTTGTCAGAAGTTCATATGATATGAATTTTGAAAATATCATTGTCATACCGTCAGAAGACACGTGTGATGAAAATGTTATCATACCGACCAGAAGTTCATATGATATGAATTTTGAAAATATTATTGTCATACCGTCAGAAGACATGTGTGATTAAAATGTTGTCAGACAGCCCAGGAGTTCATATGATCTGAATTTTGATAATAATGCTGTCTTACCATCCTTGTGACAACAGTAGTTGTCAAAGTGACATGCTTTTTTAAAAAAATTAATGTCAATGACATGAAGTTTGGGACTGTGACAACAACAGTTGTCACAGTGACACGCCTTCCCGAAATTCTTATCATATGAACTTCGGGATGGTTTGATAACATGTTTGTCCCAGGTGGCATAAATGTCGCGGCGTTTGGCAACTTTTGTTGTCATATTGTAATAACTCTTGTCACAGTGTAAGGCATTTCGTGCTTGGGCCCGAGGTAAAGGAAAGAAGTACATAGTTATCTATCTTCCGTGGTACAAGAATTCCCATCCGGAGGTCATCACAATGCACATTTAATCGTCTTGCACTAAGTATTTCTACGGCTGGGCTTCGTTGACGTCCTCGGCATGGTGTAGGTCAATCCTTTGCCCTTTCCTGTGGGTAAATGCACAGCGTCGAGCAGCTCTCCATTACTTGCCTTCGCGTACACGTGGTACCTGATGCACCGAGGAAGGACGGGCCTGTCCTTTCCACCATCGGGCGGTGGGCGATCATTGCCACCAGCACCGGCGTGAACCAGATCCCCGCGCGCAAGGAAAACTGAGAATGGAGGAATAGTCACCACCTCGCCAGGCAGTGCGGCGGCCAATCGCTTCATCTCGGCATACGATTTCGTGGCCGACGCGGACACCAACGCCGTCTGCGCGTAGGGCCACACGACGATCGCTGCGGGGTCCGGACCAGTGGCGAGGATGAACCTGGACCAGGTTACGCGTCGGGCGTTCCCTACCGACAGATCGACGTGGAAGTCTGTGTGAGGACCCTGCCGGGCGGAATGCTCTTCCGTCAGCAACAGGCGGCCGCCCGTCACCGGGATGGAAACCGGTTCTGGTGCAGCTCCCTCATCGTCGTGCATGGGGCGGCAGGGGCTGTACCAATCGAATAGTACAGCTGCTGCTGCATCCAGGACAAGTTTCGTCCTCAGGGTGCCCTCAGGCGCCTTTCCGCCGTAGAAGGCAGCGACGTCAGAACTGGGCGTTGACATTCGCCGATATCCAACCCTTGACTGCGACGTCCCGTTCCAAATTGGGCTCCACAAGGAAGTGGATGCCATGTACTCGTCAGCAGAGAACTCGAAGAGGCTGGTCATTTCCTCGCTGAATTCGGCGAAGGCATCCCGCAAGACAACGTATCCACGGTATGTGAACAAGGCACGGGCTGTCAATGCTTTTTCACCCGTGAGCCTGGTGGCCTCCATGGCGGCTTGGGCTTCAGCGATTGCACTGGCTTGGAAGGCTCCTTCGGTTCTACCTGGAGCTTGATCCCACGCGAGATGGTCCCCGGGTAGTGTTTGCAGGTCCTTGTTAGGCCCTCCTGCCTTCCATCCGTCGGGAAGTTGCTCCTTGTCGTCTTTGAACGGGAGAGGCTTGTAATCGTCGTCCTGGGTATCTTTGTCGGCGGCCGCCTTGTCCCTGCGCGACTTATCGCCTAATGCGTCGGGTTGTGAAGGGGGGGCATCGCCGTCGACAGACGCGACCGGTTTCCCAGTGCCCACAGCGGCGCT
This sequence comes from Dendronotus rufus, assembly GCA_032358575.1. Lineage (NCBI taxonomy): Eukaryota > Metazoa > Mollusca > Gastropoda > Nudibranchia > Dendronotidae > Dendronotus > Dendronotus rufus. The sequence continues at coordinate 12,917 of JAULCB010218380.1, forward strand.
ACCACCGGGTTGACTGGAAGCTTTCGCAGACGCAACAGCGACATTGGCTGCCTGAGGAGAACTGAGGGTTCCTTCTGGCCGGTCGCTTGGCCCGGCCCCTGGCGAACCTGTTGACGGAAGGGGCACAGGCGCGACCGAGGAATCGCTCGCCTCCGGGCCTGTGATCGTAGGCTTCACAGCCGCGTCTGCCTGTGGTGAAGATCCGTCTTTCTCTACTGCGCCTGTTTCCGCTCCGGCCACAGGTTCCCCAACTGCGCCTTCACAGCCGGCCAGCGTTGGCGGCGTTGGACCCGCTCCCCCTGCACTCGGCGGCGTCGGTGCTTCCACTTCACCGTCTGCCGCTGGAGAAGAAACGGCTTTCCCTCCTGCGCCTGTTTCCGCTCCGGCCTCAGGTTCCCCAACTGCGCCTTCACCGCCGGCCAGTGTTGGCGTCGTTGGACCCGCTCCCCCTGCACTCGGCGGCTTCGACGCATCCGCTTCAGCGTCGGATTTCGACGCCTCCTTGTCTGTTTCACTTGGCGCGGAAGGGGAGGCTGGAGCCGGAGGAGTGGCGGCTTCCGGCGTCAGAGCAAGCGCAGTGGCCCCCGTGAGAGCCCGCTTCGCTATGACAGGCAACATCGCGTCAGAAGCTTCTCCTGCTTCCAGATTTGCGAAGTCCTCGTACGACTGCGCCGCTCTTAACTGCGGCGCAGTGTCCGCCACTGTTTGCCACACTTCTTGGATGAAGGTGAGGGCTAGTGATCGTAGCTGGGTGTCCGCCTCCGCCGTCAACCCCAGAACCTTCTTCAAATCCGCAGCCTCCTCCGCCCAGGACTGGGACGGCGCACAAGATATCCGACCCGCTTCGATCTCCTCCGCCGTGACCACCTTCGAACCGTACAGCGTCCACCACAAACCGGCAGAGACTTTCCTAGTCCTACCAACGGGCAACACCGACAGCTGCATCTCGTCTCCGTTCCATGCCAAAATTGGCAGAATCATCCTCTCTGCGGAGGGGAAGCCGCATCGACCTGCGATGTAGTCGAACGCAAGGATGACATGCTCGATGCGTGCCGCCAGTACCAGCGCCGGCCTCACCTTGTCCGCCTTGTTAAGGGGGGACTTCAACCACGCGCTCCGCTGTCCAAAATCCGCACTGCGCACTGCGATAACGTCTAAATTCTTCTTCGCTCTCTTCGAAGGACGGGCAGGTGCCACAGCCGTTACTCCCAATACCGCCGAGTTTTCCTCCCCGTCACTGATAGTGAACAGCTTTGCGACGACGAGGAGGTATAGTACTGCGGGAAGCTTGTCCTGCCTTTTCGTATCCTGTAAAACAGGCACATTGACAACCGCGTACACCAGCGACACGTCACGCGTCCGGAACCCCGCAGAGGGTCCTGCTGCATCCGACCGACAGTACATTTGCCGTTCTTCTCCGTTGACAAGCGCTTGCAACTCCGTGGACCGGTCACTCAATGCGAGGAAGCATTCGTATGGACGGGTGTCAATGCCGGACTCGGAGCGGAGAGCGAGCTCGGGACGTGTGTACCACCTGATCCCACGTGAGGTGTTGAACACCTGGTGAGCTTCAGAATTTCTTAAGAACAATGGCAGCGTGAATTTCGCCTTTTTCGCTGTCTTTTTCAGTATCTTAACAGTCAAGATTGGTGCCCGGCCAGAGTATAGGATGTCCCGCGCCGCCACCGCTGATTCCACCTTGTCTGAAAAAGTTGCCCCCCGTGCGGTTTCCGCCCTCGTGTTCGCTGCGGTGGCTTGCAGGAAGGAATGGTCCGCTGATGAAGGTTTCTCGATGACGAGACATGGGACGCTCGCAGAAGCGTCCTTCTTCCTCATCGCCTCGACGCGGTGTGCGCCGTTCAGGACCACGTAGGCGCCCAGTTTGGTGGGGTCGACGTTGGGCGCCTCATCGTCAAAGTATACCGCGATCGGCTCTGCCTTGATTTCTGATCTGTCCCGAATGGACAAGCTCAGCCTGCCTACATGGGCGTTGTCAATATTGCGTGCAGCACTGTACAATTGCAACTCGGGCAGTGGTACCTGCACGGTCGCACCGATTGCCGGGGGTGGGTTTGTTTGCGGGACGACAGCTGCCATTGTGAAGGTAGGGGATTGGGGGAGCGTGGGAGACCGTTGTTCGAAACGCGTGAAGGGATGGGTGCGCAAGGTAAGGTAGTGTATGGAGCGGGGCACGTGCGACAGGTGTGGCAAGCTAAGCTGGAGGCGAACGGCATGATGCGAATTAGAAAATCACCTTTCCACGACGGTACTCAGAAATAAGTTTTCATACTGTACGGTACTGAGTACGAGGCGGGCATGGACACTGTACGGTAATCCATGTTTTTTAATTGATTTCAAAGGTTCTTGCATGAAGGACGTTTCATGTTCTTCGTTCTCAGGTATGTCCGACTGTCCCTAGGGTGGAGCTGACACGGTCGTATGTTCACATGATATCATGTCAGGATACGATGACTACATGATTCGCAGCACTGGTGCTATATATGTCGCGCCTGGGGCAATCGAGACCAGCCATTACAAATTAGGCTTGCCGGGGGGGAAAACCAGATGAGCAGTCCCGTACGTAAAACGATCCTCCCCCAAGCGGTTGGCATTCTGCCGCGTGTCTGATTTTCCATATACCAGTTGCTGAAGGCGGTACGGCACAGCACCTCGAGCCTGGTATCAGGCTTGAGCAGTCTGGGATGACTGCTACGCGCTCAATGCATCGGATAACCGTAGGCTCAAGAGGGATGACGGCTGACTGCATAGCCCCTTCGAAGTTTACCCGCATAGCCTGTGGGTGGTACCCCTCGAACTGCACCGGGACCTGCTCGCAGGGGCGTAGGACCAGTTTCGCACTTTTGCCGCAGGTGCCGGGTTCATTCGAGGCCAGGCCCAACACACACCAGACTCTTTTCGTAGCTCCATCGTCCGATAGCCCAGATGATGACTGCGACTGTGAGAAGGCGTCTTCTGCTCCGACTCCGGAGGCCGGGTGTATACGGATGATGTCTCCAGCTCCGATGGAGGATTCTCCAGGGGTCGACGTCTGTCTCGAACGCACCTTCCACGACGCGCACTTGTAAAACACCATTACCTCCTTGTCAATTACTGTAGAGGTCGAGCCGCCCGCAGGGGATGGCCCCGACAGGTGCGACCTGAAATTATCCGCGAAGCAGGCGACGGACTGCATTGCACGGCTTGGGAAAGTGGTGCATACCTCCTCAGACCGGAGTTGAAAAACACGCAACAGAGGACCTGCCACGACTGGGTCAAACTCCACTACACCAGCTTCGCCGTTGTCCAATATCCGTCTCGGTCGGTAGAACCGGACTTGTGTGTCACAAGATGTATTTTTCGAGAACACCTGTCGCGCGTTTGAAACCAGCTGTGACGATACCAGCCCCTCCGGTCCAAGTGCGCACATAACAGCGTTCCGGTCTTCTTGGGATATGACTGCACGGGCAGGGGAGGCATTGCCCGTCCCGCCAACATTGACCGTCTGTAAAGCACTGCGCGCGAGAGCCAGGCGACCCTGTAGTAGCCTGATACAACCACGCACGTAATTGTCTTCTCCTTCGGTGGCCCCTTCGTAAAGTGCCGCCAATCTCCCCTCCCAATCATTTAGGGCTTCGGCCTTCATTGCGATAATGTGTGCCTTGTGTCGGTTTGACCGCTGAATACCCCTTTTCAAGGGTTGGTGCTTGGCCTCGAAGGCCAACTCGGCCAAGAAATCTCCGTGGAGAAAGTCTTGCAAGAAAATGTCGCACATCTCCAAGAGACGGTGCACGTTGGGTACGTCAGCCGCATTTCGTGCCTTTTCCGCATCCGCTTCAAGTCTATTCCCGGGAATCACTTCAGGCATGTGTGACCCTTGCTGTGGCTTGCCCGTGAAGACGCGTTCTAGTACTGCAAGGTGATGTCGTACCTTGCCACTGACGAAAGTCGCATGCTCCTCCAATGCCCGCGCTTGTACTACGGAAGCATCCACCGCCCCCATGCTTTCAGCTGCAGAATGGTCTGAATGTATGTCTGGGACGGACGTGGACAGAGCCTTGTATCTCTCCACAATGTAATTGCTGGGTGTCCAGAAAGTCCCTATCACATCGGCCGCGGAGGCCACACATTCGAGTGCCGCCATAATTTTGGTCACACGCGGGTCAACCAACCGTCGCCTCCTCTCATTCTCCGCTGCATGGTCTGTCGCTGTGGTCTCTGGCGACAGGACGCCGGCTAGAAGTGCAGGGACGGCTATAATTGATAACGCGTACGCCTCTGAAAGAGTCATCGAGTGTAGACTGCCCTTGTCCACATTGACGACGTCGCTCTGTGCATCGAGCCCAGTCGCGCCTAGGTGGGTAATAAAGAAGGCATTCGCGGCACATCTCTGGGCAGGCAACATCATTTTCAACGTCGCTTCGACAGCCTTCAAAAATATACCCGTCAGCAGATGGTCCGGGGCAATCGCCAATGCGCGGTATGGGTTGAGGTACCCCGATAGCAACCTTCGGCCGGTCGCGTCCCTTGGAATGGCGCCACTTCTGGCCGCCTTTTCCAGCTTCTCGCAAAACAGGTGCAACGGCATGTCACGCATTGCCCGCGACCCTTCTGGAAAGACAGTTTTGATTCCGATCTGAGCTGTCCGGATCGGGATCTCGCATTTACAGCGCTCGCCTGTTGCAGATGGTACAGGCAAGATCTCGAGAACCGACCTCGCCGCAGCGTGGTGAGCGAGTGTCCTCATCTCCTTGGATGAAGCGCCGCTACAGGTGGTGCTCGTGTACCTACCGCCGTAGTCTGTCTTTTCTAGGCGCCTGAACACGCACACGTGGCAAGGGGCACCTGCTGTGTGGCCCATTACGTCCAGGAGCTGGTTAGCAGCAGGAGTGTCCGCTATCCATGCCACTAGGTCCAGAAATACACGGACAAGGGTGCCGTCCGCAGCAACGCCTAGAAACCCTGTCGTTGTTCCGACATAGATGTTTTCCAACACACGATCCAACACCGTGAGAACGTCACTTCCGGGTGGCGTACATGCGACCACCCTGACAGCGGGAGACCCCTGCCTCATGTCTCTCGGAATGTTGAGAGGCAGTATGTAGATGCCTTCCGACGATACAGATTTTCCTTCACTGGACTTGAACCCGTCGTGGTATAGGACCATTCTGTAAATGATGTAGGGCTCATTACCTCGATCAGCACCTAGACGTCCATATGAAGGCGCAAAGCGACAGTCGTCGGTCTCGTTCTCCGTCGGACTTTCGGGTCTGCATCCGTCCGCGTCAAACGAGATCATGCACTCTGGGCCACCGCCTGAGCTGTGCGGCTTGACGTGGAATGTTGTGACTGGCAAGTGGGGGCCAAGGAGCGTATTCGGCCTGCCAGACGAAGAGGCGTAGGGGACGAAGAAGTGAAGATCTCCATTTTCCGTCGGGGCTACCCTGTTCTCCGGTGCCGTGCTATGGCCATAAATGCACGAATTGGCTCCTGCTCTTTCACTTTGCAGAGCCGTCACAAACTTCTCCGGGTCATGGATCGCTGTAACAAGCCTCTCCGCTTCACCCTCCATGTTAAGGAATCGCTCGACTACCAGCAACCTGGCTGAGTGAGACGAAAGATCTGAAGATGAGCTTGAAATTGGATCATGGGGGGATAGAAGCGCCAGCTTGTCTCCAGGCCGAATCGGTGCGACTTCATTCATGGACTTGGGTTCGATGCAGCATCCACGGCTTCTGCGACCAGTGCGTGGGCGAGGACCGAGTACATGGGTGTGCGACGCCACGGACAGCAACGCGGACAGTTTCAAATCTTGTGTGGAAGTACCCGGTGTATATGACATTACGAGCCCACAACTGTCATCTTCAGCAGTAGTTTCCCCTGAAACCATCCTCCCAATTGCGTCCGCCCGGAGTGATGCCTGTTCGTGTGCACTCTCCCAGGATGAAGCGCCATTGACTTGGAACACCGTTTGAAAGTGCCCTCGGAAACATGCTGGTAGTTGCGGGAATTGTTCTTCTCCCGCCGACGTTCCAACATGTGAAGACCAGAACGCATTCCATGGGCCTGACACACAAGGCGCACCTTGCGCTGCGACCTGGAAAGCGACTTGGGAACCGACATAGGCCCGTTTCGGTGCGCTCCCGGGGTTCCCCCCTGGTTGGGCTGTGAAGTAAAGACTTGCCTCCGGGCCGTATGCCATACGGCGAGAACGGCGCACAATTGGAATTTCGTCAACCCCCGATCTCGACAGATCAACCATTCCAGCATGGATGGGAGCTGTGGCGAGGTCCAGGAGGGCGTACTCCGACGGGAGGACCACAATCACTTCCGCAGTCGGAACATGGTCCGATTCATCCTCCATCAGGAGATCTTCACCTCCTGCAGGTAGGCCCTGTCGAGCTGTCACCCGCGCACCTGCTTTCAAAATATCCACTGGAGTGCGTATAATTGAGCACTCAGCGGTCAAGGACTTGATCATCTCGTTTGCAAAACGACCGATCGTTTTGGAGCTCGGCAACACACCCCGTCGTCCCAACAATGGGTCAACCAGTTTTCCCGCAGAATTTAGGCCACAGACAGCGGCGACCTCTTCTGCATCCGCGTTCCACCTGGGCAGGGAGCCGTTCGCTGACAACGCGGCTGTGAATGCCACGACATTAATCATGGATTGATAGTTGACTCTCGTCATCCGCTTGCTGCCGGTGCCGAGTAGAAGGGAGAAGAGCTTCAGAAAGTTATCGACTTTGGCCCCGTCATCCTTACGTGTGGGTCCTTCTTGTAGACTATTCTCGGGCCCGTGCGTTTCAGCTCCAAGCTCGGCCCCAAATACCCCCCCTAGTTCAGCAACATCTTCTTCGAGGCTGGCCCCTGCGCCGGTACCGCTGACCGTTGGAAGCTGCGAGACATGTGGACCTACGACCGGTTCGTTGTCCACAGCGGAATTGGAAAACTCAGGCGCGCTGTCAAAAATATTTCGGCTTGTTGATCGGCGAATGTCGCCGTGATCGTCGTTCCCGTCATCATCAGCTTCTTCCTCAGCGCTGCCTCTTACACTGTGCTCATCTTCACCCTCCGGGGTGTAGCCACCCGTTCCAGTCGCGGTTTGAAATGATACTGGTTCATCAAATTCTACACAATCTGGTGATGGGGAATAATCCCTTGCGTCGTCCGAACTATTTCGTCGTTGGGAAATATGACTGTCGCCTTCTTCGTCATTCCCGCCATCTTCGTATTCTTTCTCGGCGCCGCCTCCTGCACAGTCCTTTCCAGATTTTTCCGGCGATGGGCCGTCCAGACGACCAACCCCATCTTCGAAAAATGCATCCCAATGTTCGTCCACTACAGAGTCAAAGTAAGCATCATCTGATCGATCCGCTACAGTCTGTAAATTCTCTTCTGCTGATAGCAAGAGTGGTTCAGCTTCGGGAGACGGAGTCGTCGGCTCTTGACGGCTGGGAACAGGGATTGAGCTCTCGTAGTACTCACCGCGACGCCTCCTGGTGCGGGGTTGCCGGTCAGGGCCCCGCGTTCGTTTCTTTGGAGGCATTTCAAATGCTTAAACTGCAGGAGGTTGCGTGTGCTACAGGTTACAGGGTTCCGTATGGAAAACTGTGGCGGCAGAAATGTGCATACAGCTGCTTATGTAAATCCCCTACTATGTAATTGGACCCGGAATATTAAAAGTCCGGTTCGCCACCCGTAACGAATACATTATACTTGTATGCTTTACGGGTCGCGACCCGGAATATTAGTATTACGGGTCAAAGAGCAGGAATGATTTACCCATAAGATTTCATGTAGGGGCTATTGCGGGGGGCCGGAATCCCAGCAACTGCGTTGCCTCGCCTATGCGTCTCGACTGAACTCTTCTCGTCAAAGAGCAACCTGGCATAAAGCTTCCTCTCGCAAGTACATTGTCCTTCGTTAACCCCCCAATTAGTGTTTTTAATGTCACTCAAGTCTGGACTTGTGTCACTAAATCACAGGTACAGTACAGTATAGTGCGTCCCAGGCATGGAAATTAGCCCAGGGGGTAAAACGGATTCCATTTTCCGATCATCCCGTTACAACAAAGCATGTTTTACATGCTCTTCAATCCGGGCCGGGAGTGTTTTGTACGTTTCCAACCGGACTGTACAGTCCGGAAAAACTGTTCTAAAACAACGTCTGGACTGTACAGTTCCATCAGTCCTGACGTCGATTTCAAACCGTATCGCAAAACGGGCCAAAATCGATGTTCTGACGGATTGATTCAATCCGTAAAGTGCGTTTTTGTCCCCGCGGTGTCGATATAGCGGTTCGGAACCGCTATATTTCGCTCCCACGAAAGATGGGGCAGCAAAGGCCCTTCTGGAACACAGTTTTATGTGCGTTTCCGCAAATACAAGTTATATGGCCAACTGATAAAGATCCATGTTGGCAACGTACTTGGCCAAGCGTGGGAAGTAGGACACTCTGCTGCAATTTTCACCTCAGGACCAGTTTTCTCATTCAAACGGCGCCAAAGCGGGTTTTCGGTCCTTCGTCACGGCTTTCTCACGTCCAGAGAAATGCGTTCCGCAAACCCAAATCGTCGTGAGTATTGAGTAAGAGGTCAAGGTTGACTCTCGGACTATTGCCAGGTCCCAAACATGTCTGCTCCGGTAACGCGGCGGGGAACAATAGTGGTCTTTTTAAAGACCCAACGTTTGGTACTGTAAAACACACTTAAAAGTGTGTTTTACAGTACCAAACTTTGGGCCCTTGCCGTTTCATATTTCCACTGCCCTTTTCAGAAATCTCAGAAATAACGAATTTTCACACTAGAGCGACAAAACCCAACAGTTTTTTTTAAAATTGACTTTTTTTCGTAAGTCGGATGCGTTATTTTTAGTAAAAGTTTTACC